>JADGKB010000115.1:0-41959 GCA_027604185.1 Boothiomyces macroporosus | reverse complement strand
TGAACCACTTTTTTAATAGAATCGTGGTATCCACGAGTTTTCCTGACCAAAAGGTGAAAATGGATTTGCAAGAAAAGCTCGAAAACCGACCTTCTACTCGGCAGGTAAGGGCAAGCTTATCAGTAGTTGATTGATCAAAACATCTTAAAAGGTACTAGTGGTTATTTACGCAGATTACAGTGTAGATCCAGGGTTACAATCAAAAGCGGTCGATTTGGATCTCGCACTAAAGAACCTCGCCGTCAAAAATTCCTTGGAAAGCAGACCAGAAAAGTCCGACCTTGTCAATATTAACATTATCGTTGATTCTCCTGTTGCTCCGAAATTACAAGCTGCCGCGAAAGAGTTGGAGAAATCCCTTTTGGCTGATAAACTCAACCAAACCCGACGACCTTCTAAAAAAGAATTGATTGCCCAGAACATTTTACCAGAGAACTATGATAAAATTTCGCCTAGTTTGCTAGGTACTGCACTTGATCTTGAAAAATCCATTGTCGCGGACAAGCTAAATAGATCACGAAGACCTTCAAAATCAGAATTGATTGATAGGAACATCTTGCCAGAAATGTCTGAAAAAGTAGCTCCAGCATTGCTTGGGCCTACTGTGGAATTGGAAAAATCGCTTGTGGTCGATAAGATCAACCAAACGCAGTTACGTAGACCAGACGCCCAATCACTGATTGACAGAAACATTTTGCCAGAAAACTATGATAAATTGGCACCTGCTTTACTAGGACCACAGATTGACCTGGAAAAATCTTTGGCAACAGATGAATTGAAAAAGAACATGGCCAAGAGACCATCCGTAACCAGGCTGGAAGAATTAAACATTCTAAAAGGTGTTTATATATCTAATTTAGAATCTAATGTCTCACCAGCCTTGCAAGAAACAAAGTTGAAATTGGAAAAAGCAATTCTGACTGATTCGTTGGGCAAGCAAATTGCCGAAAGACCTGACCAAGAACAGATCCAAAAGGTACTCAGTGCCGCAGATTCTGCTTGAATATTGCTATAAATTTCGTTTTAAAAAAATGCAAAATGATTTATTTCTTTAAATCATTCTTTTTCAGCATTTTAGCAACCAAGCAACAATGCTTCCTTTTAAATTCTTGGATATACTCTCTATATCTCTTTTGTTTCTCTCTACTGATTTCTGATTCTTCCTTTTCCAATATTTGCTCCAGTTGTTCGATTGTATATTTAGCCCAGTAATTAAGTTCTGAAATCGATAGTAGCAAATCTAATCTGACTGATCCTTCATCTTGCACAGGTGGTTTTTCTGGTTTTATCGGCATCCTTTCTTCCTTTGCAAGGAATCGGGATGGATATGGATATGGTCCTAACGAATCCTTTTTGACAGGTAAGGCTGGCGGTTTCCATTTCTTTTCAAACTCTTCCAATTTCTTTAAATAAACAGTCTCTGGATTATTTCCCTTAAAGTTTTTATGCATTTGTAAAGGAGAATATTCGCATTCCCACATTAGGAGCTGTTTCTGTAAGCACCTCCATGGCTCCAGCCGATTTGATTTTTCATTATAATTATGACAGTATAAATTAGGACTTTTTTGATGTTTGTAGAATGATTCTGCTTTATGATTTCTTTCTAGTATTTCTTCAGGCAGCAGTGGCATTTTTATTGCCTCTGACAGAACAGGTTTTACCAGTGACTGGCTGCCCATCTTTTTCGACACAAGGTGAATGGTGTTTTCTGGGAGCGCTTTTGGCGAATGCCATCTCTTTGTGCTCTGTCCAACAGCTGTCATAAAATCAGAGTTGATTTTCGATAGTGCCAAAGTCGTATTCTTTACCGTTATATTCGGTAGCGTTTCTTCCTTTTTTTGCCTGGATTTTGCTGAATTAACAGGAGTGATTTTTATAGTTTTGTACATGGTAATTATATCTTGATTTTGCTTTTTCTTTTTCTTTGATGTTATTACGAATGGAAGTTGAGAAATCAGCATTGGCTTTAGTTTCGAAAGTGAGAGCTGTTCAGTCGGCCAGTCATGAAATATCGACTGCGATAAGGGCGGCAGTGTATGCTGCACAGTTTCTAATTCTCCCATGTGTCAAAGGGAAAGTGAATGTGACGTGATCAACAACATTTACATTGTAACCAACACATTGTTTACTATCAAAATCAGATCTTTTTATTTTTTCAAGAGAGAAGTCAAGAATATCCATACGCTAGCTATATGGGAGGTGTAGCCATCCACATGGACTGCCAAGGCGAATTCCACCCCTTGAGACACGTTGGTATGAATTTCTGTGTTGAATATTGCATCACACGCTGAAGGAATATCAGTGTATGGTAAATTAATCGGATGCCCATTCAGCTTGTATACTTTACCAATCGAGCTTAATTCGCTAGAGTCTAAAATGATTTTCGACAAAGGCACTTCTCCCAAAATATTTTCTTCGAAGCGGCTGATTAAAGCTTTGAGGGATCTGCTGCACAACCTATTCCATCTAGTTACGTTGCCCTTTCTCCACTCTTCAAATTTGGATACTATTGCCTTTTCGAGTTTCCACTCCAAATCTGAACACCATTTCTTTGAGACCTCTTCATAACTTAGCAATGGAGGCTGAATTAACGCATCTATACCTGAATGCTTGACAGAGAAGGCCTATGTGATCCATGTCCAAAGAATGCCCTCCAACAAGTTGCATCGGAAAAGTTGTACTTGACTTTGTCAGGTGAGTAATCTTGTTGAATATTGAGCCAAATCTGAGTCAGTTATAACTTACATTTTCATGATTAAACACGAGATCAATTTCCATTAGAGGGAAAAGTTTGTCGTCAATGTAGAAAGACTTGCCAGACATAGGATGGTACAATCTGTACATTGCTTTTTGCTCTTTCAGTGGAACATCAATATTATCTTGTTGAACAATCACAGCTGCTGTCTTTCCTTCCAAAATACCATTTCCCAATATTACCCATGCGTTGTAACCCAAATATACAAAATAGTTGCACAATAGAATTGCGTGCTCAATTGCATCCGCTGCCCCAATATTCAGTATTTGATCCGATGTTGCCCACAAATAGCATGTCATTGCAAAAACGGATCTATTTGGCAGAAATGGAATCATTGAAACGAATCGTAAGATTTGCGGAATAGTTGTCATTGATGATGGGGGATTCTGTGGTCTGATGTATTTGCAAATAAATGTGGTCTTTCCGTCCATATCATGAGTTACTGCCAACGCATGCCTCCCCGGATACTTTGCGGTTTCCTGCCAACTAGTGCAATGCTTTAAAAACTTTGGGTCTTCATCCGTTTGGAACTAGAGTTAACAATATATACTTTGAATATCAAATTCCTTGGTTGATTCAAAGGCGGATCTAGAGTAATGAACATGTGCAATTGGCTCCTTTGAATCAATTCTACTCTAGGCAGAGATTCTTCAGTGTCTTTAAATTCATATCCTAAAAGCGTACATGGATGAGATACAGGGAAATATCCGTCAATCTAGTATAAACACAAAGTTACCCTTGCTCTTTCCCAAATGAAGCAAAACGGAATTTTTACACTACCTATCCAAACACGATCCCTTCTTACATAAGTTGTTCTGTCCCTATCCCTTTTGTCTTCCAATAAATCCACAGTAATTTCATCAAAAATATTAATATACAGTATTTCAGTTGCTAAATCCGTTTCCATTAACGCCTCTGGACTGAAATCTCCATTTGGTGCCTGAACCTTCAAAAACATTGTTTGGTTCCATAGTGGCTGTTCTCCATCACTTACATTAGACTTGATTTTATTCTTTTGGAAGGATACTTCGATAAATGGTTTTAGCTTGATATGATTTGCTTCTGGGATTTCTTGCTGCCGGGCTGGGAAGTTTAATCCTTGCAAAATTTGTACAGAAATAATACAGTGCTCTACTTTTGATGTTGTTATATTTGATTTTTTGTTCCTGTATGGATTTAACGGTCTTAGAGGACGAAATAGAGCAAACAGGTCAAATTCGGCTTCTGGAGCTGGGGCTATTCTCTCTTCTCGCACATAATCGTCAACTGTTTTTGGTTTTTCCAACGAAAGCTTTCTTATCAGTTGGAGTTCTCGGATTCTTTTGAGAAAACCTAAATCTGTTGGTGTATCATGAATCTTTTCCAAATTACTTCTGGAACTCCACTTTTTCACTGTTTCTTCTTCCTAAAGTAAGCAACACTTACAGTTAAATCACGCTGTGAATTTGGAACAGTAATGGCTTCAATTACCTGATCAGTAAAGTGAAGGGGAACAGGTTGATCCAGCACAATCTTTCTGTCAAACCTGTCTCTTAACACTTGAAATCTTTTAGCAATATTTGAAGTAATTTGAACCTTGGTCAAAGAAATATTACCCCAACACCAAGGGTTAGCTCATGAAGCCAATTTGGAATATTTTCTCTAAAAAAGCATGGCGAATTGTGTAGAACAGCGCTTTTGGAGTGACCATAGACAGTATCAAATAATTGCTTAATCTGTAATAGGTTTTGATTTCTTGGATCATTCGGATCTACTGCTGTTTTCCCAAGCCATTCAATCATTTTAGGAATGTTTAGCAATCCAACCGGCCCATGAAAGCTCAAAGGATCACCAAGCGGGTGAGTCTTTTTAGGGCTAGGTTATAATTGAGTTACATCAAATCTTTTGTGGTTACTTCTCGTTCGTCTGACGCACCCCAGGAAACATTTGCAGAAAGCAATCCACTGACATTTCCGTGTCTTAAAAATGAATAATTTGCCGGATCTTCAAAAGAATCGCCAGCAAATTCAATTTCATTTAATTCTCTATCTAGTGCCGTTGAAAAGTCTGATTTTGCAGGCAAGGGCACATCAACTTTACAGATTGCTTTCGTTCCTAATGTAGACTATTGTATCAATAATAAGTTACAGTCTCATAAATGTGCACTTGCATTGACCTTGGTACTTCACGTATTTGAATGCAAAAAGCTGTTCCGTGGTCCGCATTTTCAGCATCAATCGTATTTTTCATGTCTGCCAAATCACAAACTCCGTTAAACTTGATGAAAAAGTCGTTTTGCAATTGCTTAGGCACAGTTTGTGTGATTGTTTTGTTGTTGAACTTTAGCACAACGTGGACAAACGTGTTCTCTTGCCTTTTCCTACGGAATTGTTCAGCCTATTTTTAGTTTAAACTACCTCTGGGCACTCCATAAGGATAGTAACTGGTGTCGAATGGTCCAATGTAAAATCAAGAATATGGCTATCTTTTGAGGGATGAGATTTTCTTAGTCTCTTCATAATTGACGATTTCACTGATTTGGAAACTGTTTTCTTTGTTGGCTCTATTCCCAAGCTGGATTTAGAGTGTATAAATCCTATTGAATCATCCTTTTTAATCAGTAAATCAGAGTCTGAAAAGTTCTTTTCATCATCTTCGTCAATTCGCTTTAAAGATGAAGCTTTCGAAATACCGCTAGTACCAGCTTTCTTTTGATATTCTCGCAATTCCTGTTGGTATTCAATTTCATACAAATCATTGTATTCACTTAGCTCATTTTCTAGCTCAACGTCTATCGAAATCATATTCTACAGTTACTTTTAGTGCACCTTTTTTCTCTTTTTCAATTTGATTGACAGTTTCAAATCATTTGAAGTAAATCCTTGGTGTGCTCGAGCAGCTTTTATATCCTCCCAGCACTTTACGATTTTGTATTCCAAATCTCGATTGATTTTGCATTCAGAATCCTGTATAAAAGAAATTTACTCTGAGTTTTCGATGGGCAAAGATGTCTTTTAAAAGTTGGATGATTTTATCTTCTTGATTCTTCTCCAGCCTTGATCTCTCGGATTCCATTTTCCCCAGACGAAGAGAAGCTTTCCGTGGACTAAGATTCTCATCTGATAATGAAGGAGTGTAGCGAAGAGTTTCCAAATGCATGTGTTCTTCAGCTAAAGTTGCCCTAATAGCTTCAATCTTTGCCGTCAAATAGTCAATGTTGTTATTCTTTTTTCGCTGCTGATATGCATGAACTAATTTCTCTAGTTTTATACACAGCTTTGTTTCTTGGAGCATTAATGGATGGTTTTCAAATTCAACGCTTGATAAATTAACAACAAGCATAAGGGTTTCCGAAAGTACTTGGTTAGCATTGGACAATGAAGCTTTTGTAAGTACTGTTTCGCAAAATCCTGGTCCAGATTCGATATTTCCACAAAGAGACAAGTCTGGTAAAGCCTTATAGTGTATATAGTTTAATGGATCAGGCAATATGTTTAAAGTCACTGGACTGGTGAACCACGAGCAAAAATTAGCGATTATTACCTGTTGTGCTTAGTTATCGCCAATCGTCTTAGAAGTCTGTCATAGTTCCATGTGCTAATCACAGGTATATCACCTTCGTAAAAGCCTTCATCTCGCTTAGATTTCTGGATTAGTTTAAATTCACTATTGTTTTCACATCCTTATTCAGTTCTAATGGGGTTGGATAGTAAAACGTGTAAGGGGTAATCTCATTAGCATAAAATTACCTGCTCAGATGTAAAAGTTGAGTTTGGAGACCATTTTTGTAGTTCCGTCATTCCCATTGGGGAATAAAGCTCTTCAATTTCATTGATTTCCTCGAGTTCTTTGTAAAAGAACAAATACCATCAAGAGTAAATACTACACTGTTTCCTTTCTTTTTCTTTTTCATTAATGCTTTCCTCCTTTTGACTATATCTGGCTCTACCGTTGGCACCAATGGCATTATTTGCACTCCATTGAAGGCATAGTCGCAAAGTGTCACCCCTCTTTCCAATAACTTATTCAATGACTGGATTAGTATGTATTTACTCTGCTAGCTACTAGTTTGCGGTTAGAGTTCTTGGTTAATAATTTATACATTTCTCATTAAATTAAGATTTGAACTGGCGGAAGATATATGCGAATCCTTTGGTTAATTCCAAGTACGTTTCGTTTCATCTGAAAGGATGGAGCCTTTTGAACCACTGGGTTGACGGTTTTGCTTTGTTCCTTTAGTGGTAAAGGTGTAATGACATCGTCCCCTTCATGAGCTGGAGGTGGGTGGGTTGGAATTTGAGCAGCTGAAGGTATTTTCGCCAGATTATCAATCAAACTTGTTCTTCTATATCTGATTTCTGCCGCTTCATCTTTTTCCTGGATTAATACTGTGCTACAAGTTCAGTAATTCCACTTAATCCTCTTTCTTTTTGTTCGCGAAGCCTCTGCCTCACTCTATCTATCAGTTGTTGGCGCTGTGTATTCATCCTTGAAATGACGCGTTTGTTTGTTGTTAAAAATTCTTTGAGTGTAAACCTATTATAGATCATTTTAAATTCAAAGTTGGGTCACTCCCATCCAGAATTTAGAATACATAGTGATATGAATAAGCCATCACGATTGAAAACAAATATTTCAGACCTTGAGATATTCTGTATTTGAGTTTCGAAATTTCATCACTGTTCACCTGGCACAACTCGGGTGTATCATTCTTTAGGTTACGCCAGCCCAGCAAGTGCACGAAAGATTTTAGAAAATGAGCCCGCGGGCATTAATCAAAATCAAAAAACAATTTGCAAGCAATTATAGCAAATTGATATTTGCAATCGTGCGATGGTTGTAGATCTCAGTCGCTCATTCTTTTCATTCGTGGATGAGTTAATTGGTGACGTCATTGTCTGTACAACCATCCACTTCGCCTTCAACTTGGGTGGGATTCAGCCTTGGGAGAAATCCATTTAAAACCCCAAGCCAAAAAAGTTTCATAATTATAATTCATGATATATACTTTACTACTAGCAGGTTTAATATTCTGTATCAAAAACAGCAATCCAGACCCTCTGCTATCAAAGTTTGAATTTGTTGCAAACACTTTTGATGACAGTTTGGGCTATCAGTTCTACTGGAGTGTTCTGAATTTAGGGACACCGAACGAGACTATTCATGGAGCCATGGTATTCAATGGCACTCAGTATTCGTTGGACACACCAAACACCTCAGTCGAAGGCATTTGGTTTGGAATGGCATATGGACAAAGTATGCTGACTGGGGAATTTTTGGTAGCTTACTGTAAGGAAGGCGCTACAAAACCTACTGTGATTGAAGCCATTAATCCTGGAGGTTATGCCCCGCCAATACCCTCCCCAAACAACAAAGTATTCAATTTGGCTACAATGACGCAAGTTTGTGATGTTACTAGAAACGTTGCAATCGTTGAATTTACTAGAATCACCAGTCCAAATGACGGGTTACATCGAAATTTGGATGTAACAAGAATTCCTCAGTTGTGGGCGTTTAATCTCAATCCTGACCCGGCTGGTAAAAGTAAGTTTGATTGCTAATTCAGATGGATGGATGTACTGGCATGGCATCTATAGAGGACGGACATTTATCAACTACCTCTCCTCTGATATCAATCTATCTGTGCCTGATGGATTATTTGAAAAAAGAGTTCACGCTATAGCAATGGCATCAATTTGGCTATTCCTTTTCCCAATTTCAATATTCGTTACTCGTTACTTTAAATTCCTCAATCAGTAATATTTTTCTAACTTTAGGTGGATGAAGATTCACGTATTTATTCAAGCTGCTGGTTCATTCATTGGTGTAATGGCTTCCGCTCTATATGTAATCTTTAGCTTGCCCGAAAATATTTCAAATACTTACTATGGAACAATATTAAGGCCGCATTCGTTGACTGGTCTGTTTATAGTTGGATTTACCTACGTTCAAGGCTTCTTTGGTATTGCAAATCGACTTTCCCTGAAGATTGAATCCATCAACATTGACAGAAGTAGATTTTGGTGGGTATCAACGGTACACCACTGGCTTGGAAGAGCACTCTTACTTGCCGCGTTTGTTCAAGCAGGACTAGGGCTCAATGTACTCTTTCCTTGGGAGGAAGTGAAATTCAGGGGACTGTTGGCATGGATTCTGTATTTTATTGACCTGTCTTTCTGGGTGATTATATATGTAGTGGCGGAAATCTACAAACAGTATCGATTGCAGCTACCGGGTTTCAAGTACGAAAAAGTAGGAAATCGCCTAAGGAAACTTGATGGGAGTGCTGAGCCTTTGATACCAAAAGAGCACAACTTAAAGTCTTACACATGGAAAGAAATCGGGGAAGCCTTGCAAAATGGAGACTGGTTAGTGGTTGCTGAAGGAAAGTACGTAATTCGAATTGATAAATGGATCAACAGTCACCCTGGAGGAGCGCTGATTTTAAATTCAGTTGCAGGAACAGACATCACTCAAGACTATTTCAACGAAAGTGGGTTTGACATTGAGTCATTTATTCCAAAACCAATCCAAAAGTCAAACAAAAAGAAAGCCTATCAACCTATTAGCTCTGAAGTCACAAAGAGAGGCAGTGTCGCCAGTTTGGGCCAAAGACCAGTATTTAAGCATGATTTTGACTTGGATCCAAGTTTGATCACCGAATCTGAATGGAAGCATGTGTTACGCGCTCGTAGAACTCATGTACATTCTAGAATTGCAATTCAAAAACTGTCTCAATTAGTCGTAGGGGAAATTGCAACCAACAAGGATGAAATCAAATTTGACGTTTTCGAGCCACGAAGATATGCGATAGTCGCTAAAACGCTGGAATCAAAATCAGAGTCGCCCATATACAGAATCAAGTTTTCCATCCTATATCCGTTTGATATCAGAGCTAATCAACCAAAAATACTGCCTGGCCAAAGTGTGTTGATCAAGTACTTTAAGAATGGAAAGTACCACCAAAATTACTACACTCCAGTCAACTCTGAACTCAATACTTTTGAAATCTTTGTCAAAGCATATGCTGATGGCAATGTATCGAAATTCTTGTGTGATCAAGAGCCGGGCGATAGGCAATTCCAAATCAGCGGGCCTTTTGGCGACCCAGTAGTTGATCCGGCCATGCCTCTTGCGCTTAATAATAACAGAAGTAGCTCCGTCAATACGTTCAATCGATATAGCACTATGGATAATAGAAACTCTCTTTCATTCCATAACATGGTGAATGCAAACTATGACACAATTATATGTATTACGGGTGGTACTGGGTATTCCGTTTCATTGGCACTGATTCATTCTTTACTCTTGCCAACAAATATTCCATTGCAGACCTGGCAAAACTACATCCCCGAAAATCGTGATGAACTATTTGTAACAAGCGGTGATTATTTGATGGTATTCACTCACTTTTATGATGGCTGGTGCTATGGCCTAAACATGACCACTAATCAATCAGGAGTATTCCCACTTGCGGTGACATTCCCACTTCAAGCTACAAAAATAGCTCTTTTAAACACTTGCCGCAAGAAGGAAGAGATATTTGGCCAAGAGATCACCTCTCATGCACTTTTGTCTTATCCTATCGAGCTTTCCATTCTGAACACATTTACCAGAAAATCCTATCCACCTTCACTGGAAACCTATGGCGTGTGTGGAAACGGTCGAATAGACAGAAATATCATTGGCGCACTAGTTTCTGATCTCTGGGACTTTAACAGAACCCAAAGGCAAAAGATAGTGGTTGTTGGACCAAACTCAATGCAGGGAACAGTAGTCGATCTTCTACTCTCGGTTGGCGTAGACCAAAGAGATATTGTAATTTTTTCAAACGAGATAAAATGAATAAACGAGTTTTAATCTTAATTCTACCCATTGAGAACCCTTTACGGCGCAGTAGATCCCTGACATTTTGGCTACAACAGTTTTTCAAAAAAATAGAATTAGAACCATGATAATCATCAACACATTGGTTGCAGCCGTGGCAGCAGCGAACTCCCTATCGTCAGACCCATTCCTATCGCAATTTGACTTTGGAATTGACAAGTTCACATTGGGTAGAGGCTATCAGTATTATTGGTCAATTGAAGATCCAGATACACCAAATGAAACTCTTCATGGAGCACTGGTCTTTAATGGCACTCAGCATTCGTCCGTTTTCCCCAATACCAATATTACTGGAATGTGGTTTGGATTAGGCTTTGGAAAATCAATGTTGACAGCAGAGTTTTTGATTGCCCACTGCCCACGAGGCGCTAGTACTCCAAATGTAATGGAGTCAGTCTCAACTGGTGGTTACGAGCCTCCAGTCAACACTCCTTTTTCCAAAGTCTTCATCTTGGATAACATGAAGCAAACATGCGATTTGGATAGGAACATTGCTATCGTTGAATTTAAAAGAGTTACCAACGTTAATGACAACCTGCATAGAGTTTTAGAAATGGAGCAAGTTGCGCAATTGTGGGCTTTCAACACTGATCCAAATCCAGCAGGTAAAAACGGATGGATGTTTTCTCATGGAATCAACAGAGGAAGAACATTTATCAATTACAACACGGCCACCGTTGATTATTCTGTTCCAGATGGTCTTTTTGCCAAGCAAGTTCATGCACTGTCAATGTCAATAATATGGATGTTTTTATTCCCAATGTCATTGTTTGTAACGAGATATTTCAGATTTTTGACTGGTTGGATCACAATGCACATGAGTATTCAGAGTATTGGCTCATATGTAGGCATGGCTGCATCTGCAATCTACATGATTTTAACCCTGCCTGATAACGGTGTTTCTAATTCAGCGTATGGAACTGTCTTGCGCCCACACTCTATTGTTGGATTGACTGTTGTTGCGTTCACATACGTGCAAGGTAAATAAACCTTAAAATAGGTTTCTTGGGCATGGCCCATAGAAGGTCAATGATTGTTGAAAACAAGCTGATTGAGTCGAAAAAGATTGCTTGGATAACAGGAGGGCATCGATGGCTAGGAAGGGTGCTTGTAGTTGTTGCTTTCATTCAAGCTGCCCTGGGATTACAAGTGCTTTATCCGTGGGAAGAACTCAAATTTAGGGGTGTTGGATACTGGATTACCTACTTTATCAATGCTATATTTTGGCTACTGCTATTTGTTCTAGCAGAGCTATATCGCAAATACAGGTTTGAATTGCCAGGCATCAAGTACAAAAGGATTGGAAACAAGTTGCAGAAAATTGAAAACAAAAGAGATCCAGTACTTTCTGTTATCAGTGATAAACCAAAGTTTTACACTTGGAAAGATATTGCTGAAGAAATGGAAAAAGACAATTTGCTAGTAGTCGCGGAAGGAAAATATGTCATTCAAATCAATAGCTGGTTAAACAACCATCCTGGCGGTTCTATCATCCTACGCTCTGTTGCTGGAACTGATATTACTCCTGATTATTTCAACGAGAGTGGATTCGACATTGAGGGCTTCATTCCTCGTACTATAGAACAACTGCCTCGAAAAAGGACTTTTACCCCAACCAAAGAAAGTCAGCAAGAAAAGAGAATTAGCATTGACAAGAAACCAAAATACACTCCAGAACAAGAGCAAGCACCACTGTCGATTAGCAAGTCTGAATGGGATGCTGTATTAAAAGCCAGAAGAACTCATGTGCATTCCAGACTCGCAATCAAGAAACTATCTCAAATGATTGTTGGGGAACTCACAACAAACACAACTGAAACTAGATTTGACAAGTACGAAAATCGGAGATACGCGATCGTCTCAAAAACATTGGAAAATTCTTCTCAATCTAATCCTATATACAGGATAAAGTTTGCACTCTTGTACCCTTTCGAAAGGCGAACACATCAGCCTCAAATCCTGCCTGGCCAATCTGTTTTGATTAGATACTTTTATAATAGGCAATATCAGCAGTGCCATTATACTCCAGTCACTAATGATTTGAATGCATTTGAAATTTATGTGAAATCATATCCAGAAGGAAATGTATCTCGATTCCTCACTGAACAAGAGCCTGGAAAAAGACAATTCCAAATTAGCGGTCCTTTTGGAGATCCAATATTCAATCCATACTATTCCATCAAAGACACTGCTAGTGAAACATCGACTCTTATTAGTGGTTATAGTGGATTCCAAACTAGATTCTCCAATCTCGCTAATTTTGATTCCATATTGTGCATCACAGGCGGTTCTGGATTCACAGTCTCTTTAGCATTGATACAATCACTTTTTCTACAAACGAACGTGCCTTTACAGGTATTTAGTTGCTAATATAGGCATGGCAAGGATATATACCTGCTCAGCGGGATGAATTGTTTATTTCAAGAGGAGACTATGTGGTTGTTTTCAACCATATTATTGGAGAAGGTTGGGCATATGGCTTAAACATGACCACAAACAACAAGGGAATGTTCCCTCTCTCAATCACATTCCCACCCACACCCACCAAATTGGCGGTATTAAACACATGCAAAAGTCAAAAGGATATTTTTGGTAAAGATATCGTATCTCATGCTCTACTTTCATACCCAATAGAGTTTTCCATTCTCCACTTGCTCACAAAAGAGGATCTCGAGCAATCAGAAACCTTTGGGAATTGTATTGGAGGTAGAATAGATGAAAATATTATAAAGAAGATGCTCAATGATTTATGGGACTACACGAGATCCAAATCCCAAATCGTATTGATCATTGGCCCCAATGAAATGCAAGGAAATGTTACAGACTTGTTATTGAGCAATGGCCTTGAACAAACTGATTTGAAAATCTTTGGCAATAGTCAAAGACTAATTGCTAAAAAGAAGATTGATGGCATTGGACTGCTCAAGGAAGCAATCAATTCAGTTTCCTAATATATCATTTATTTATCAAATATTGGTTTAATGTATTCATATACGTTCCATCGTTCCGCCAGTGACTTGGCAGCTTTCAAAGGAACCCAAACACCTTGGTATTTATAATATCCTTCTTCGATTCGTTCAAACGGCACTAATGAACAAAGTTTCTTGATTATTTTCTTTCTCTTTTCTTTTGGGACTTTGGCAGCTTGCAATATATTTGAAGCATTCATATAATCATCAGATGTTCTCCGCATCACTGGCACGTTCTGCCAATTCAGTTCGTAAACTTTTTGTTTAGAGTATTCTGTTGTTGAACCACTTTTTTAATAGAATCGTGGTATCCACGAGTTTTCCTGACCAAAAGGTGAAAATGGATTTGCAAGAAAAGCTCGAAAACCGACCTTCTACTCGGCAGGTAAGGGCAAGCTTATCAGTAGTTGATTGATCAAAACATCTTAAAAGGTACTAGTGGTTATTTACGCAGATTACAGTGTAGATCCAGGGTTACAATCAAAAGCGGTCGATTTGGATCTCGCACTAAAGAACCTCGCCGTCAAAAATTCCTTGGAAAGCAGACCAGAAAAGTCCGACCTTGTCAATATTAACATTATCGTTGATTCTCCTGTTGCTCCGAAATTACAAGCTGCCGCGAAAGAGTTGGAGAAATCCCTTTTGGCTGATAAACTCAACCAAACCCGACGACCTTCTAAAAAAGAATTGATTGCCCAGAACATTTTACCAGAGAACTATGATAAAATTTCGCCTAGTTTGCTAGGTACTGCACTTGATCTTGAAAAATCCATTGTCGCGGACAAGCTAAATAGATCACGAAGACCTTCAAAATCAGAATTGATTGATAGGAACATCTTGCCAGAAATGTCTGAAAAAGTAGCTCCAGCATTGCTTGGGCCTACTGTGGAATTGGAAAAATCGCTTGTGGTCGATAAGATCAACCAAACGCAGTTACGTAGACCAGACGCCCAATCACTGATTGACAGAAACATTTTGCCAGAAAACTATGATAAATTGGCACCTGCTTTACTAGGACCACAGATTGACCTGGAAAAATCTTTGGCAACAGATGAATTGAAAAAGAACATGGCCAAGAGACCATCCGTAACCAGGCTGGAAGAATTAAACATTCTAAAAGGTGTTTATATATCTAATTTAGAATCTAATGTCTCACCAGCCTTGCAAGAAACAAAGTTGAAATTGGAAAAAGCAATTCTGACTGATTCGTTGGGCAAGCAAATTGCCGAAAGACCTGACCAAGAACAGATCCAAAAGGTACTCAGTGCCGCAGATTCTGCTTGAATATTGCTATAAATTTCGTTTTAAAAAAATGCAAAATGATTTATTTCTTTAAATCATTCTTTTTCAGCATTTTAGCAACCAAGCAACAATGCTTCCTTTTAAATTCTTGGATATACTCTCTATATCTCTTTTGTTTCTCTCTACTGATTTCTGATTCTTCCTTTTCCAATATTTGCTCCAGTTGTTCGATTGTATATTTAGCCCAGTAATTAAGTTCTGAAATCGATAGTAGCAAATCTAATCTGACTGATCCTTCATCTTGCACAGGTGGTTTTTCTGGTTTTATCGGCATCCTTTCTTCCTTTGCAAGGAATCGGGATGGATATGGATATGGTCCTAACGAATCCTTTTTGACAGGTAAGGCTGGCGGTTTCCATTTCTTTTCAAACTCTTCCAATTTCTTTAAATAAACAGTCTCTGGATTATTTCCCTTAAAGTTTTTATGCATTTGTAAAGGAGAATATTCGCATTCCCACATTAGGAGCTGTTTCTGTAAGCACCTCCATGGCTCCAGCCGATTTGATTTTTCATTATAATTATGACAGTATAAATTAGGACTTTTTTGATGTTTGTAGAATGATTCTGCTTTATGATTTCTTTCTAGTATTTCTTCAGGCAGCAGTGGCATTTTTATTGCCTCTGACAGAACAGGTTTTACCAGTGACTGGCTGCCCATCTTTTTCGACACAAGGTGAATGGTGTTTTCTGGGAGCGCTTTTGGCGAATGCCATCTCTTTGTGCTCTGTCCAACAGCTGTCATAAAATCAGAGTTGATTTTCGATAGTGCCAAAGTCGTATTCTTTACCGTTATATTCGGTAGCGTTTCTTCCTTTTTTTGCCTGGATTTTGCTGAATTAACAGGAGTGATTTTTATAGTTTTGTACATGGTAATTATATCTTGATTTTGCTTTTTCTTTTTCTTTGATGTTATTACGAATGGAAGTTGAGAAATCAGCATTGGCTTTAGTTTCGAAAGTGAGAGCTGTTCAGTCGGCCAGTCATGAAATATCGACTGCGATAAGGGCGGCAGTGTATGCTGCACAGTTTCTAATTCTCCCATGTGTCAAAGGGAAAGTGAATGTGACGTGATCAACAACATTTACATTGTAACCAACACATTGTTTACTATCAAAATCAGATCTTTTTATTTTTTCAAGAGAGAAGTCAAGAATATCCATACGCTAGCTATATGGGAGGTGTAGCCATCCACATGGACTGCCAAGGCGAATTCCACCCCTTGAGACACGTTGGTATGAATTTCTGTGTTGAATATTGCATCACACGCTGAAGGAATATCAGTGTATGGTAAATTAATCGGATGCCCATTCAGCTTGTATACTTTACCAATCGAGCTTAATTCGCTAGAGTCTAAAATGATTTTCGACAAAGGCACTTCTCCCAAAATATTTTCTTCGAAGCGGCTGATTAAAGCTTTGAGGGATCTGCTGCACAACCTATTCCATCTAGTTACGTTGCCCTTTCTCCACTCTTCAAATTTGGATACTATTGCCTTTTCGAGTTTCCACTCCAAATCTGAACACCATTTCTTTGAGACCTCTTCATAACTTAGCAATGGAGGCTGAATTAACGCATCTATACCTGAATGCTTGACAGAGAAGGCCTATGTGATCCATGTCCAAAGAATGCCCTCCAACAAGTTGCATCGGAAAAGTTGTACTTGACTTTGTCAGGTGAGTAATCTTGTTGAATATTGAGCCAAATCTGAGTCAGTTATAACTTACATTTTCATGATTAAACACGAGATCAATTTCCATTAGAGGGAAAAGTTTGTCGTCAATGTAGAAAGACTTGCCAGACATAGGATGGTACAATCTGTACATTGCTTTTTGCTCTTTCAGTGGAACATCAATATTATCTTGTTGAACAATCACAGCTGCTGTCTTTCCTTCCAAAATACCATTTCCCAATATTACCCATGCGTTGTAACCCAAATATACAAAATAGTTGCACAATAGAATTGCGTGCTCAATTGCATCCGCTGCCCCAATATTCAGTATTTGATCCGATGTTGCCCACAAATAGCATGTCATTGCAAAAACGGATCTATTTGGCAGAAATGGAATCATTGAAACGAATCGTAAGATTTGCGGAATAGTTGTCATTGATGATGGGGGATTCTGTGGTCTGATGTATTTGCAAATAAATGTGGTCTTTCCGTCCATATCATGAGTTACTGCCAACGCATGCCTCCCCGGATACTTTGCGGTTTCCTGCCAACTAGTGCAATGCTTTAAAAACTTTGGGTCTTCATCCGTTTGGAACTAGAGTTAACAATATATACTTTGAATATCAAATTCCTTGGTTGATTCAAAGGCGGATCTAGAGTAATGAACATGTGCAATTGGCTCCTTTGAATCAATTCTACTCTAGGCAGAGATTCTTCAGTGTCTTTAAATTCATATCCTAAAAGCGTACATGGATGAGATACAGGGAAATATCCGTCAATCTAGTATAAACACAAAGTTACCCTTGCTCTTTCCCAAATGAAGCAAAACGGAATTTTTACACTACCTATCCAAACACGATCCCTTCTTACATAAGTTGTTCTGTCCCTATCCCTTTTGTCTTCCAATAAATCCACAGTAATTTCATCAAAAATATTAATATACAGTATTTCAGTTGCTAAATCCGTTTCCATTAACGCCTCTGGACTGAAATCTCCATTTGGTGCCTGAACCTTCAAAAACATTGTTTGGTTCCATAGTGGCTGTTCTCCATCACTTACATTAGACTTGATTTTATTCTTTTGGAAGGATACTTCGATAAATGGTTTTAGCTTGATATGATTTGCTTCTGGGATTTCTTGCTGCCGGGCTGGGAAGTTTAATCCTTGCAAAATTTGTACAGAAATAATACAGTGCTCTACTTTTGATGTTGTTATATTTGATTTTTTGTTCCTGTATGGATTTAACGGTCTTAGAGGACGAAATAGAGCAAACAGGTCAAATTCGGCTTCTGGAGCTGGGGCTATTCTCTCTTCTCGCACATAATCGTCAACTGTTTTTGGTTTTTCCAACGAAAGCTTTCTTATCAGTTGGAGTTCTCGGATTCTTTTGAGAAAACCTAAATCTGTTGGTGTATCATGAATCTTTTCCAAATTACTTCTGGAACTCCACTTTTTCACTGTTTCTTCTTCCTAAAGTAAGCAACACTTACAGTTAAATCACGCTGTGAATTTGGAACAGTAATGGCTTCAATTACCTGATCAGTAAAGTGAAGGGGAACAGGTTGATCCAGCACAATCTTTCTGTCAAACCTGTCTCTTAACACTTGAAATCTTTTAGCAATATTTGAAGTAATTTGAACCTTGGTCAAAGAAATATTACCCCAACACCAAGGGTTAGCTCATGAAGCCAATTTGGAATATTTTCTCTAAAAAAGCATGGCGAATTGTGTAGAACAGCGCTTTTGGAGTGACCATAGACAGTATCAAATAATTGCTTAATCTGTAATAGGTTTTGATTTCTTGGATCATTCGGATCTACTGCTGTTTTCCCAAGCCATTCAATCATTTTAGGAATGTTTAGCAATCCAACCGGCCCATGAAAGCTCAAAGGATCACCAAGCGGGTGAGTCTTTTTAGGGCTAGGTTATAATTGAGTTACATCAAATCTTTTGTGGTTACTTCTCGTTCGTCTGACGCACCCCAGGAAACATTTGCAGAAAGCAATCCACTGACATTTCCGTGTCTTAAAAATGAATAATTTGCCGGATCTTCAAAAGAATCGCCAGCAAATTCAATTTCATTTAATTCTCTATCTAGTGCCGTTGAAAAGTCTGATTTTGCAGGCAAGGGCACATCAACTTTACAGATTGCTTTCGTTCCTAATGTAGACTATTGTATCAATAATAAGTTACAGTCTCATAAATGTGCACTTGCATTGACCTTGGTACTTCACGTATTTGAATGCAAAAAGCTGTTCCGTGGTCCGCATTTTCAGCATCAATCGTATTTTTCATGTCTGCCAAATCACAAACTCCGTTAAACTTGATGAAAAAGTCGTTTTGCAATTGCTTAGGCACAGTTTGTGTGATTGTTTTGTTGTTGAACTTTAGCACAACGTGGACAAACGTGTTCTCTTGCCTTTTCCTACGGAATTGTTCAGCCTATTTTTAGTTTAAACTACCTCTGGGCACTCCATAAGGATAGTAACTGGTGTCGAATGGTCCAATGTAAAATCAAGAATATGGCTATCTTTTGAGGGATGAGATTTTCTTAGTCTCTTCATAATTGACGATTTCACTGATTTGGAAACTGTTTTCTTTGTTGGCTCTATTCCCAAGCTGGATTTAGAGTGTATAAATCCTATTGAATCATCCTTTTTAATCAGTAAATCAGAGTCTGAAAAGTTCTTTTCATCATCTTCGTCAATTCGCTTTAAAGATGAAGCTTTCGAAATACCGCTAGTACCAGCTTTCTTTTGATATTCTCGCAATTCCTGTTGGTATTCAATTTCATACAAATCATTGTATTCACTTAGCTCATTTTCTAGCTCAACGTCTATCGAAATCATATTCTACAGTTACTTTTAGTGCACCTTTTTTCTCTTTTTCAATTTGATTGACAGTTTCAAATCATTTGAAGTAAATCCTTGGTGTGCTCGAGCAGCTTTTATATCCTCCCAGCACTTTACGATTTTGTATTCCAAATCTCGATTGATTTTGCATTCAGAATCCTGTATAAAAGAAATTTACTCTGAGTTTTCGATGGGCAAAGATGTCTTTTAAAAGTTGGATGATTTTATCTTCTTGATTCTTCTCCAGCCTTGATCTCTCGGATTCCATTTTCCCCAGACGAAGAGAAGCTTTCCGTGGACTAAGATTCTCATCTGATAATGAAGGAGTGTAGCGAAGAGTTTCCAAATGCATGTGTTCTTCAGCTAAAGTTGCCCTAATAGCTTCAATCTTTGCCGTCAAATAGTCAATGTTGTTATTCTTTTTTCGCTGCTGATATGCATGAACTAATTTCTCTAGTTTTATACACAGCTTTGTTTCTTGGAGCATTAATGGATGGTTTTCAAATTCAACGCTTGATAAATTAACAACAAGCATAAGGGTTTCCGAAAGTACTTGGTTAGCATTGGACAATGAAGCTTTTGTAAGTACTGTTTCGCAAAATCCTGGTCCAGATTCGATATTTCCACAAAGAGACAAGTCTGGTAAAGCCTTATAGTGTATATAGTTTAATGGATCAGGCAATATGTTTAAAGTCACTGGACTGGTGAACCACGAGCAAAAATTAGCGATTATTACCTGTTGTGCTTAGTTATCGCCAATCGTCTTAGAAGTCTGTCATAGTTCCATGTGCTAATCACAGGTATATCACCTTCGTAAAAGCCTTCATCTCGCTTAGATTTCTGGATTAGTTTAAATTCACTATTGTTTTCACATCCTTATTCAGTTCTAATGGGGTTGGATAGTAAAACGTGTAAGGGGTAATCTCATTAGCATAAAATTACCTGCTCAGATGTAAAAGTTGAGTTTGGAGACCATTTTTGTAGTTCCGTCATTCCCATTGGGGAATAAAGCTCTTCAATTTCATTGATTTCCTCGAGTTCTTTGTAAAAGAACAAATACCATCAAGAGTAAATACTACACTGTTTCCTTTCTTTTTCTTTTTCATTAATGCTTTCCTCCTTTTGACTATATCTGGCTCTACCGTTGGCACCAATGGCATTATTTGCACTCCATTGAAGGCATAGTCGCAAAGTGTCACCCCTCTTTCCAATAACTTATTCAATGACTGGATTAGTATGTATTTACTCTGCTAGCTACTAGTTTGCGGTTAGAGTTCTTGGTTAATAATTTATACATTTCTCATTAAATTA
The DNA here is from genome assembly GCA_027604185.1 of Boothiomyces macroporosus. Classification (NCBI taxonomy): domain Eukaryota; kingdom Fungi; phylum Chytridiomycota; class Chytridiomycetes; order Rhizophydiales; family Terramycetaceae; genus Boothiomyces; species Boothiomyces macroporosus. The sequence goes on along the minus strand of JADGKB010000115.1, from coordinate 21,236 downwards.
AGATTTGAACTGGCGGAAGATATATGCGAATCCTTTGGTTAATTCCAAGTACGTTTCGTTTCATCTGAAAGGATGGAGCCTTTTGAACCACTGGGTTGACGGTTTTGCTTTGTTCCTTTAGTGGTAAAGGTGTAATGACATCGTCCCCTTCATGAGCTGGAGGTGGGTGGGTTGGAATTTGAGCAGCTGAAGGTATTTTCGCCAGATTATCAATCAAACTTGTTCTTCTATATCTGATTTCTGCCGCTTCATCTTTTTCCTGGATTAATACTGTGCTACAAGTTCAGTAATTCCACTTAATCCTCTTTCTTTTTGTTCGCGAAGCCTCTGCCTCACTCTATCTATCAGTTGTTGGCGCTGTGTATTCATCCTTGAAATGACGCGTTTGTTTGTTGTTAAAAATTCTTTGAGTGTAAACCTATTATAGATCATTTTAAATTCAAAGTTGGGTCACTCCCATCCAGAATTTAGAATACATAGTGATATGAATAAGCCATCACGATTGAAAACAAATATTTCAGACCTTGAGATATTCTGTATTTGAGTTTCGAAATTTCATCACTGTTCACCTGGCACAACTCGGGTGTATCATTCTTTAGGTTACGCCAGCCCAGCAAGTGCACGAAAGATTTTAGAAAATGAGCCCGCGGGCATTAATCAAAATCAAAAAACAATTTGCAAGCAATTATAGCAAATTGATATTTGCAATCGTGCGATGGTTGTAGATCTCAGTCGCTCATTCTTTTCATTCGTGGATGAGTTAATTGGTGACGTCATTGTCTGTACAACCATCCACTTCGCCTTCAACTTGGGTGGGATTCAGCCTTGGGAGAAATCCATTTAAAACCCCAAGCCAAAAAAGTTTCATAATTATAATTCATGATATATACTTTACTACTAGCAGGTTTAATATTCTGTATCAAAAACAGCAATCCAGACCCTCTGCTATCAAAGTTTGAATTTGTTGCAAACACTTTTGATGACAGTTTGGGCTATCAGTTCTACTGGAGTGTTCTGAATTTAGGGACACCGAACGAGACTATTCATGGAGCCATGGTATTCAATGGCACTCAGTATTCGTTGGACACACCAAACACCTCAGTCGAAGGCATTTGGTTTGGAATGGCATATGGACAAAGTATGCTGACTGGGGAATTTTTGGTAGCTTACTGTAAGGAAGGCGCTACAAAACCTACTGTGATTGAAGCCATTAATCCTGGAGGTTATGCCCCGCCAATACCCTCCCCAAACAACAAAGTATTCAATTTGGCTACAATGACGCAAGTTTGTGATGTTACTAGAAACGTTGCAATCGTTGAATTTACTAGAATCACCAGTCCAAATGACGGGTTACATCGAAATTTGGATGTAACAAGAATTCCTCAGTTGTGGGCGTTTAATCTCAATCCTGACCCGGCTGGTAAAAGTAAGTTTGATTGCTAATTCAGATGGATGGATGTACTGGCATGGCATCTATAGAGGACGGACATTTATCAACTACCTCTCCTCTGATATCAATCTATCTGTGCCTGATGGATTATTTGAAAAAAGAGTTCACGCTATAGCAATGGCATCAATTTGGCTATTCCTTTTCCCAATTTCAATATTCGTTACTCGTTACTTTAAATTCCTCAATCAGTAATATTTTTCTAACTTTAGGTGGATGAAGATTCACGTATTTATTCAAGCTGCTGGTTCATTCATTGGTGTAATGGCTTCCGCTCTATATGTAATCTTTAGCTTGCCCGAAAATATTTCAAATACTTACTATGGAACAATATTAAGGCCGCATTCGTTGACTGGTCTGTTTATAGTTGGATTTACCTACGTTCAAGGCTTCTTTGGTATTGCAAATCGACTTTCCCTGAAGATTGAATCCATCAACATTGACAGAAGTAGATTTTGGTGGGTATCAACGGTACACCACTGGCTTGGAAGAGCACTCTTACTTGCCGCGTTTGTTCAAGCAGGACTAGGGCTCAATGTACTCTTTCCTTGGGAGGAAGTGAAATTCAGGGGACTGTTGGCATGGATTCTGTATTTTATTGACCTGTCTTTCTGGGTGATTATATATGTAGTGGCGGAAATCTACAAACAGTATCGATTGCAGCTACCGGGTTTCAAGTACGAAAAAGTAGGAAATCGCCTAAGGAAACTTGATGGGAGTGCTGAGCCTTTGATACCAAAAGAGCACAACTTAAAGTCTTACACATGGAAAGAAATCGGGGAAGCCTTGCAAAATGGAGACTGGTTAGTGGTTGCTGAAGGAAAGTACGTAATTCGAATTGATAAATGGATCAACAGTCACCCTGGAGGAGCGCTGATTTTAAATTCAGTTGCAGGAACAGACATCACTCAAGACTATTTCAACGAAAGTGGGTTTGACATTGAGTCATTTATTCCAAAACCAATCCAAAAGTCAAACAAAAAGAAAGCCTATCAACCTATTAGCTCTGAAGTCACAAAGAGAGGCAGTGTCGCCAGTTTGGGCCAAAGACCAGTATTTAAGCATGATTTTGACTTGGATCCAAGTTTGATCACCGAATCTGAATGGAAGCATGTGTTACGCGCTCGTAGAACTCATGTACATTCTAGAATTGCAATTCAAAAACTGTCTCAATTAGTCGTAGGGGAAATTGCAACCAACAAGGATGAAATCAAATTTGACGTTTTCGAGCCACGAAGATATGCGATAGTCGCTAAAACGCTGGAATCAAAATCAGAGTCGCCCATATACAGAATCAAGTTTTCCATCCTATATCCGTTTGATATCAGAGCTAATCAACCAAAAATACTGCCTGGCCAAAGTGTGTTGATCAAGTACTTTAAGAATGGAAAGTACCACCAAAATTACTACACTCCAGTCAACTCTGAACTCAATACTTTTGAAATCTTTGTCAAAGCATATGCTGATGGCAATGTATCGAAATTCTTGTGTGATCAAGAGCCGGGCGATAGGCAATTCCAAATCAGCGGGCCTTTTGGCGACCCAGTAGTTGATCCGGCCATGCCTCTTGCGCTTAATAATAACAGAAGTAGCTCCGTCAATACGTTCAATCGATATAGCACTATGGATAATAGAAACTCTCTTTCATTCCATAACATGGTGAATGCAAACTATGACACAATTATATGTATTACGGGTGGTACTGGGTATTCCGTTTCATTGGCACTGATTCATTCTTTACTCTTGCCAACAAATATTCCATTGCAGACCTGGCAAAACTACATCCCCGAAAATCGTGATGAACTATTTGTAACAAGCGGTGATTATTTGATGGTATTCACTCACTTTTATGATGGCTGGTGCTATGGCCTAAACATGACCACTAATCAATCAGGAGTATTCCCACTTGCGGTGACATTCCCACTTCAAGCTACAAAAATAGCTCTTTTAAACACTTGCCGCAAGAAGGAAGAGATATTTGGCCAAGAGATCACCTCTCATGCACTTTTGTCTTATCCTATCGAGCTTTCCATTCTGAACACATTTACCAGAAAATCCTATCCACCTTCACTGGAAACCTATGGCGTGTGTGGAAACGGTCGAATAGACAGAAATATCATTGGCGCACTAGTTTCTGATCTCTGGGACTTTAACAGAACCCAAAGGCAAAAGATAGTGGTTGTTGGACCAAACTCAATGCAGGGAACAGTAGTCGATCTTCTACTCTCGGTTGGCGTAGACCAAAGAGATATTGTAATTTTTTCAAACGAGATAAAATGAATAAACGAGTTTTAATCTTAATTCTACCCATTGAGAACCCTTTACGGCGCAGTAGATCCCTGACATTTTGGCTACAACAGTTTTTCAAAAAAATAGAATTAGAACCATGATAATCATCAACACATTGGTTGCAGCCGTGGCAGCAGCGAACTCCCTATCGTCAGACCCATTCCTATCGCAATTTGACTTTGGAATTGACAAGTTCACATTGGGTAGAGGCTATCAGTATTATTGGTCAATTGAAGATCCAGATACACCAAATGAAACTCTTCATGGAGCACTGGTCTTTAATGGCACTCAGCATTCGTCCGTTTTCCCCAATACCAATATTACTGGAATGTGGTTTGGATTAGGCTTTGGAAAATCAATGTTGACAGCAGAGTTTTTGATTGCCCACTGCCCACGAGGCGCTAGTACTCCAAATGTAATGGAGTCAGTCTCAACTGGTGGTTACGAGCCTCCAGTCAACACTCCTTTTTCCAAAGTCTTCATCTTGGATAACATGAAGCAAACATGCGATTTGGATAGGAACATTGCTATCGTTGAATTTAAAAGAGTTACCAACGTTAATGACAACCTGCATAGAGTTTTAGAAATGGAGCAAGTTGCGCAATTGTGGGCTTTCAACACTGATCCAAATCCAGCAGGTAAAAACGGATGGATGTTTTCTCATGGAATCAACAGAGGAAGAACATTTATCAATTACAACACGGCCACCGTTGATTATTCTGTTCCAGATGGTCTTTTTGCCAAGCAAGTTCATGCACTGTCAATGTCAATAATATGGATGTTTTTATTCCCAATGTCATTGTTTGTAACGAGATATTTCAGATTTTTGACTGGTTGGATCACAATGCACATGAGTATTCAGAGTATTGGCTCATATGTAGGCATGGCTGCATCTGCAATCTACATGATTTTAACCCTGCCTGATAACGGTGTTTCTAATTCAGCGTATGGAACTGTCTTGCGCCCACACTCTATTGTTGGATTGACTGTTGTTGCGTTCACATACGTGCAAGGTAAATAAACCTTAAAATAGGTTTCTTGGGCATGGCCCATAGAAGGTCAATGATTGTTGAAAACAAGCTGATTGAGTCGAAAAAGATTGCTTGGATAACAGGAGGGCATCGATGGCTAGGAAGGGTGCTTGTAGTTGTTGCTTTCATTCAAGCTGCCCTGGGATTACAAGTGCTTTATCCGTGGGAAGAACTCAAATTTAGGGGTGTTGGATACTGGATTACCTACTTTATCAATGCTATATTTTGGCTACTGCTATTTGTTCTAGCAGAGCTATATCGCAAATACAGGTTTGAATTGCCAGGCATCAAGTACAAAAGGATTGGAAACAAGTTGCAGAAAATTGAAAACAAAAGAGATCCAGTACTTTCTGTTATCAGTGATAAACCAAAGTTTTACACTTGGAAAGATATTGCTGAAGAAATGGAAAAAGACAATTTGCTAGTAGTCGCGGAAGGAAAATATGTCATTCAAATCAATAGCTGGTTAAACAACCATCCTGGCGGTTCTATCATCCTACGCTCTGTTGCTGGAACTGATATTACTCCTGATTATTTCAACGAGAGTGGATTCGACATTGAGGGCTTCATTCCTCGTACTATAGAACAACTGCCTCGAAAAAGGACTTTTACCCCAACCAAAGAAAGTCAGCAAGAAAAGAGAATTAGCATTGACAAGAAACCAAAATACACTCCAGAACAAGAGCAAGCACCACTGTCGATTAGCAAGTCTGAATGGGATGCTGTATTAAAAGCCAGAAGAACTCATGTGCATTCCAGACTCGCAATCAAGAAACTATCTCAAATGATTGTTGGGGAACTCACAACAAACACAACTGAAACTAGATTTGACAAGTACGAAAATCGGAGATACGCGATCGTCTCAAAAACATTGGAAAATTCTTCTCAATCTAATCCTATATACAGGATAAAGTTTGCACTCTTGTACCCTTTCGAAAGGCGAACACATCAGCCTCAAATCCTGCCTGGCCAATCTGTTTTGATTAGATACTTTTATAATAGGCAATATCAGCAGTGCCATTATACTCCAGTCACTAATGATTTGAATGCATTTGAAATTTATGTGAAATCATATCCAGAAGGAAATGTATCTCGATTCCTCACTGAACAAGAGCCTGGAAAAAGACAATTCCAAATTAGCGGTCCTTTTGGAGATCCAATATTCAATCCATACTATTCCATCAAAGACACTGCTAGTGAAACATCGACTCTTATTAGTGGTTATAGTGGATTCCAAACTAGATTCTCCAATCTCGCTAATTTTGATTCCATATTGTGCATCACAGGCGGTTCTGGATTCACAGTCTCTTTAGCATTGATACAATCACTTTTTCTACAAACGAACGTGCCTTTACAGGTATTTAGTTGCTAATATAGGCATGGCAAGGATATATACCTGCTCAGCGGGATGAATTGTTTATTTCAAGAGGAGACTATGTGGTTGTTTTCAACCATATTATTGGAGAAGGTTGGGCATATGGCTTAAACATGACCACAAACAACAAGGGAATGTTCCCTCTCTCAATCACATTCCCACCCACACCCACCAAATTGGCGGTATTAAACACATGCAAAAGTCAAAAGGATATTTTTGGTAAAGATATCGTATCTCATGCTCTACTTTCATACCCAATAGAGTTTTCCATTCTCCACTTGCTCACAAAAGAGGATCTCGAGCAATCAGAAACCTTTGGGAATTGTATTGGAGGTAGAATAGATGAAAATATTATAAAGAAGATGCTCAATGATTTATGGGACTACACGAGATCCAAATCCCAAATCGTATTGATCATTGGCCCCAATGAAATGCAAGGAAATGTTACAGACTTGTTATTGAGCAATGGCCTTGAACAAACTGATTTGAAAATCTTTGGCAATAGTCAAAGACTAATTGCTAAAAAGAAGATTGATGGCATTGGACTGCTCAAGGAAGCAATCAATTCAGTTTCCTAATATATCATTTATTTATCAAATATTGGTTTAATGTATTCATATACGTTCCATCGTTCCGCCAGTGACTTGGCAGCTTTCAAAGGAACCCAAACACCTTGGTATTTATAATATCCTTCTTCGATTCGTTCAAACGGCACTAATGAACAAAGTTTCTTGATTATTTTCTTTCTCTTTTCTTTTGGGACTTTGGCAGCTTGCAATATATTTGAAGCATTCATATAATCATCAGATGTTCTCCGCATCACTGGCACGTTCTGCCAATTCAGTTCGTAAACTTTTTGTTTAGAGTATTCTGTTGTATAAACAAATGCAGTGTTTAGTCCTGGGACGTACTTTTTTGGTTTTGGTTCTTGATGTGTATCTGTGATTGGCTCTTGCTGGTCATTTACAAGCGAATCTGTAGTTGGTGCTGGCTGCTCATCAACAGGCGAAACTGTGCTTGGCACTGGCTGGTCGTTTACAGGCTCTTTTTCCTCTATATTCTTTTCAATTCGTTTGCTAATTTTTTTGCCCATCAAAAAAAAATAAAAAATATTTTGTAGATATTTGAATTTGGCTTCAGAAAGACCTGAAATTAGTTTAAACTCATCAAAAGCTCTAAATTATTGAGATACTTTATTGAATACCAAATCATTGGACGATAGATATCAAAAGATTCCAGTCTGGTTGTTAAATCAACATTGTGAATAACATGATGATAAACAAAGAGAACCCAAACGACTGTGCTCCAGAAACTATGGCCTTTTCTGGATTAATAATGGTAAACAAGGAATCGTTATATGCCGCGGTAGTTAGTTGGGGTATCGAATCTGGTTCCAATGAAGGAACAGGGCCACATTCAGTGGTAATTGAAGCCAGTGGTGCTACTGTACTGCACGCAGTTGTCAGTGTTGGTATAGGCTCGTAGCTATTTGCAGTGTTTATCATTGGGCTTGCTTTTGTCACTACAATTGTACTAGATGGTGGGCTGTCGGTATTCACTGTCAAATATAATCTCTGTTCAAGTGTTGTTGTGGGTTGAAGTGTATCTGCTGTGTGAGCGTTGCCATAAGCATTTGCCGTATGTGAAAGTGATACATCCACAACATTACTTTCCAGTGAACGACCAAGCACGAGCGGGATGAGAAGCATTGCCCTCCATTGTCATGCGCTTATTTATACTAGCCAGACCCAAACCCATTGTTCAACATGAAACTTTATTTTAGAAAATCAATCCTAGTATGATCAATACGACTAATGAGATTGATATTTCACTTGCGCTGGATAAAACAGAGTCTCCAAATAAAGTGGAATTCATGGTTGGTTGAGTATTTGTTGTTACTTGGGGTACATCTTGCGAATCTGGCTGAATATCTGCATAAGCCGCTCCTATATGAATCGTAGGAATTGGATCGCTAATAGTATCTATATTTTGAGCTATGGCTGTTGTAGGTAATTGAGTAATGACGGTGGAGAGACTTTTTACTGAGCTTAGAGGCACGTCAACCACTGGTAAAACTGCTACGGTTGGTATATTGTTGATGGTTGTAGGCGAGTCTGTTGTGGTAGTAGTAGTAATAGTGCTGCTAGCAAAAGTACCAGACGAAACTGGTTCATTGGATAAAGAGAGACTAGTAACAGCACTGGAATCCGTATTGGAAAAAGTTACAGCAGCGCATATTCCAATCAATTGTAAAATCATTTGGCAAGTTTGTTTGGAACAATGCCAACAATGGAATGACAGCAAGAATTAGCAGTAATTACAAGCTAAAAATATACGTATGATTAAGAATATATTATAAATATGATTGATATAGTTTGGAATAAATGTCATGGTTTGCTGGTACCAGCGAAGCGAATGACAAATCAAAGGAATTTATGGATTCGCATTCCTCTGGTTCCTGGACTATTTTCGATTTGAAATTGAAATCAACATTCGGAATCCGTATCGTATCCAATACTAGATCTCTACCAACTTGTATTTCGCAGTCTGGTATCCCTTCTTCATGGTTAGACAGAGTATCGTCGCTGTTTGTATCGTGCAACTCTTTGAAATTCTCTACATTGGACTGCTTAGCAATTTGACTGGCATCGAGGTATTTATCAGGCTTTAGTGAAAACTGCGAGACTGGTTCGTTTCCTTTTTCCTTTCTTCCAGACTGATCAGAAGCACCTATATCGTTTGGATTCTTTTTGGTAAACTGCAAATTAAGCCTAAAGCTCTTTCCTTCATGGGCCATTTGGTGCAGGACAAAGTGGTTCAAAGTAAAGAAAGTAAAACCGCATCTGACGCACTTTAATTCATCTTGCGGCTCTTGACTCTGTAATTTTATCCTCTTTCTCGATATATCATCTATTTGGCAATTTCTGTTTTTCATTACTTCTAAAAAGAAAGGAAAAAGTGACAGCCAATAGAGGACTGGGCGGAACTTGGAGACAATAGGCCAGCGCTGGGCAGAGAGAGTTACCCTGCTGGCATTAGATCAAAGGATCGATTGTTCATTCTTTCCCTCGGCCAAGCTGAACAATGTTTAGAATACAATGACATAATCAGTTATAAACCTCGCCAAGAGCAAAATTGTTAATGCTCGCTATTCTGATTATTGCTTCTACCATTTATGCCCGGATGTTTATCACTTCACAGTGGTTGCAGGGGAAATGCAACAACGGTCCTCCAAATGTAATGTACCACCACTCGATAACAAACGAGGCAGCCACTGCGGCAGTGAATGAAACTTGGCCAGTTGGATACTCTTTCCAAGCTCGGAATTACAAATACTACAGCTTGCGGTGCTTTGGGACGCTAAAAGCAGTTTTGTCGGAACAGTGTTGCGCTTATCCTCTAATTCAGAAAGGATATCCGCAATATTTGACTCAAGCGGGCAATTATAGCAGTGTGATGACTGTATATGCCCCTAATGATAGTCCATTATCTGCTGTACCAGCTCTATCCTCAGACGTCCAGTACTGCTCATTAACCGCTACCACATCAACCTCCCTAAAAGGCTACGCCGATATATACTATTTAGCGGATAGCAACTGCACGCCTGCTGAAAACATCATCTGTAATGCTAATGGTACTTTGAACATATATCCTTCCCCAGGTTGTACTGGAACGCCTTCAGTTTATGATCTGACTTTGGGACCAGTGTCAATTACCACTTCTAATTTGCAAGCTGTTACTGCCAATTTCTTGGGGATTCCCTCTGGCACTGGTAAAGCAAAAATATCTTACACCATCATGATATCCACAAATCCTTTTATTCCTGATTTCACATTTTGGTCGGATTACATGACAATGTTTATGCCGTTAGTTTCAGTCTTATGTTTAGCGTATTCGATTTATTTCCACGGGGTCAAGTTGTGGAAACAACGCAAAACGTACTTGCTGATCAATTTCTTGACTCAGATCATCTTCCTGTTCTTTGTCATTGTAGCGTTCTTGGCAAATATGGGCTATTATTCAAAGTTGGTCGATGGGCTTCACTACACTAGTTTGATGGTTGGTACTATTCTATCAATGATCCTTTCTTTCAAAATTATATATTCTGTAAATCAAGCTCATTGGGCAGTTGAATATGGCACCTACTTTCTAGTAGTTGCAGTAAACATTTGCTTATCTTGGAACCAATACACTAGATTTATGGTTGTTGTGCCTGGTGTCAACTTTAATCAACAACTCGTCTCTGCAATTTCTGCTACAAATTTGGCATGGTACCTGTTGTACTATTTTATCGATTGCATCCCACCTTTGGTCATCATCTACAAGTTAGTAGTAACTTCTCCTGAATATCAAAAAGCAACAGACATCTTCAAGATTGTTTGGGCTATTGATCCGTGGTTTGTGCTAAACTTTATCTGTCAAATTGTCATGGTTGGATTCTTTATTTTAGAAGATCGGATTAAAAACTCTACTGAATGGTTGAGAGATGATCGGGTATGGTTAGGATTTCTCAGTGCTGACTCTTTGGCATTCGCTGTTCATGCTGCTTTGACGGCCGCGCTATTTGAACGCATGACGGATATTATCAAAAAGAACAAGATCTTTACCTATGGCACCCAAGGCAAATCTACCGTTAGGAGTAAACTTGGAACTACTTCAATAGGAGTAAAGTCTGAACTAGCAAAGACTAATTTTACCAAAGAATAGCGTGGTAGATTGAAAATAAAAAACTAGAATGACTTGCCTTTTTACTACTCTTTTGAAGTAATCTCACTGAAAATAACCTCATTGTCGTATTTGTTTTATTTACTCTAGATATTTACATTATGGTTAATAGAAAGAAACAATGCAACTAGCCTATAAATACAGCTGAAAACAAGATAAATCAATATGCTTTATTTGCTCATTAGTCTGTGCGATGCTCGAATGTTCCTCACGTCTCAGTGGTGGAGCGGCAAATGCAACAATGGTCCGCCAAACGTAATGTACTATCACTCAATTTCAAATGAAGGAATAAAAACTGCACCAGCAAATGAAACTTGGCCAGTCGGATACAAGTTTCAAGCGAATAACGGAAAGTACTACAGTCTACGGTGTTTTGGGACTTTGAAAGCTGTCCTTTCACAAGAATGTTGTGCTTACCCCTTAGTTCAGAATAATGTACCTCAGTTCATAGCACAAGCTGGGAATTATCAGAGTATGTCTACTGTCTTGGTACAAGATAGTCCACTGGCCGCCAGTCCGTATTTAGGGACAGATGCACAATACTGCTCTCTTAGTGCAACTACTTCAAATTCACTAAAAGGCTACACTAGCGCATACTACCTGGCAGATGGAAACTGTACCCCAGCGGAAAACGTAATTTGCTTTCCAAATGCCACTTTAAACATATACTCGTCGCCAGGATGCGCTGGTACTGCACAAACATTTGATTTATCCTCACCAACAACACTTACTACCTCAACTTTGAACACTGTTACTGGGCAGTTCACTGGAGTACCTGCTGGAACTGGAAGCTCTAAAATATCGTACACAATCATGATTTCTACCAACCAGTTTATTCCAGATTTTACTTTTTGGGGAGATTACATGACTATATTCATGCCGCTTGTAGCTCTAGTATGCATTCTATTCACATTATATGTCCATGGAATCAAATTGTTGAAACAGCGAAAGCTATACCTGATTGTAAACTTTATCACTCAAGTGATTTTCCTATTTTTCATTCTGGTAGCATTCTTTGCCAGTATGGGATACTATTCAAAGTTGATTGACGGGCTGCACTATACGAGTATGATGATTGCCACGATTTTATCGGTTTGCCAGTCATTCAAGATTGTGTTTTCAGTTCAAAAGGTTCATATTGGCATTGAATATGGAACATATTTCTTGGTTGCCGCCGTCAATGTATGTTTATGCTGGAATCAGTACACAAGGTTCTTTGCTGTTGTGCCAGGTGTAACATTTAACCAGCAGTTAGTCGCAACAATTTCTGCTACAAATTTGGCATGGAACTTGCTCTACTACATCATTGATTGTGTACCACCAATATTCATCATTTACAGACTGATCAAAGGCTCACCAGATTACAACCAATTCACGGACATTTTCAAAATACTGTGGGTGGTGGACAAGTACTTTTTAATCAACTTTATCTGTCAATTCATCATGTTTGGCTTCTACATTCTTCAAGACCGCATTAAAGCAAGTACAGAGTGGCTACGTGATGATAGAGTATGGCTGGGATTTCTGAATGCTGAATCGCTGGCTTTTGGAGTTCACGCTTCATTGACTGCGCTTCTCTTTGAACGAATGAGTGACATCATTAAAAAGAACAAACTGTTTAGTTATCAGTCGAAAACTAGAGTAGGAACGTCTGGATTTGAAACAAAGTCAGAAGTGAAATAAATTATTTATTTCAGCAAATAATCTACCACGTTGCCTATTATAACAGTAGAGTGGTTGTTTATACCAGAGTCTTTCACTTTTTGTGCGATATCTTTGAGGGAGCCTCTGATCACTTGTTGATCTGGCCAACTTGCTCTGTATATAACGGCCACTGGAATGTCTGCGGGATAGTCATGGTATTTCATCAAATTCGATTGCAATTTATCTAGTACTCCAATTGACATTAGTAGGACAAGTGTTCTAGTGCTAGAATACTTTGGAACGCCAGACCACGTACCATCTTCCTTCTGACCAGTAGCTACCACAAAAGAGTCGGCAACACCTCTTTGAGTAACTGGTATTCCTGCCAGCCCTGGGGCAGAAATACAACTCGAGATACCAGGAACCAGCTCTACTTTATACCCAAGTTGCCTTACAAGGTTCCATTCTTCACCTCCTCTTCCAAAAACAAATGGATCACCACCCTTGATCCTTAGCACATCCTGGCCCTGTTGTAAATGCTCCACTATCCAATTATTTATTTCATTCTGAGCCATGTTTGCTTTGCCACACACTTTTCTAGTGAATAATAGTCTAGATTTCGACGGTATATTTTCAAATATTTCTTTACAGACCAGTCTATCAGAAATAATTACAGGGCAAGTCTGCAACAGCTTTTGAGCACGAATAGTCAGTAAATCTGGTGACCCAGGACCAACTCCAACCAAGTATAGAGTACCACTCTTTTCATTGGTTCCATTCAACGTAGTTTCAGAAACCAGGGACTCGCATTCAGAAATTGAACTTGAATCAGAGTCGCTTTCAACAATTTCCATCCCCAATTTTTCAAAAGTGAATTCAATGTCAGAGATAATTGGATCGTCCAATACCGTAATCCAGATCCTAGAGTGCTTGCAGTATTTCACAATTTCATTATTGTTTCCAACCAATATTATCCAATGATAATTACGACATTCTTCCGGTTCAACCTCTCTATTAATCAACCCCACTTCTCCAGTGACGATGAATGATTCCAAATGTTTGGATGGAGGCTTTGATGATGCAACAGTAAGGTTTGCATTGGATGGCAGCAGCTTCTTGATAACCCCAGCATCGTTTTGTTGCTGATAATCATTTCCTATTACCACTAGAATCTGCTTGTTTTCTAACCGGATATTGAACATTAATTTTCAAAATTATTTTTTGATTTTTAAACTAATCGCAAAGTCATGTGACCTCATTCATCTCTCAACTGATAACAGGCACAAGACTGATAACACACAACATGGACATCATTAACAAATAGTTTTTCCATTTCTGACAAGACCAGTCTTTATACAGCCGCCATTCTTTTACTATTCATATTTTTTAACCGTTTGTCTCCATGTTGCGTGCTGGACTTGAAAAATGGTGCAAGGCTTGCTTACGTATGATAAATGTGGTGAACGATACCAAAAGTCCAGAGATAACGCAATACGTCGATAAGCGATAGCGATATTACTTTACACCTGAGAAAATGAAAGTTGAGCGACTTTGTAATTACCAAAGCAACCCGGATGTGCTTGTTAACCGAATATGAACCGCTAAAGAATTTAATTTTGATTCGCATAGCGTTCCGCAAGCCCATATTGTGTTCCGTCTTTACTTGGTATTTGAATTAAACCCGATATTTAACCGGATATACCCGAAAATTATAAATTACCACACAACATTACCTCGACAATGACAAAACAAGATTTAACAGCAGATTTAAAGACGATCAACTCAAAGATTTTAGCTGCAGACAGTGCTCCGTTACCAGCCGTCACTTTAGCTGATGGTACCAAAGTACAAACAGGAACAGTTGCCACTATGCTTGTGAATATTGCAAAGTACAATTCTGGAGACCAAACGGTAGCAAATGAACTATCTGCCTCTGTTCCGACACTAATTAAAGTGGGGTTGTTTGACTTGTTTCCTCCTGACGAATGGATATCTGGGAATAATCCCGGTAGGTCATTAGTTGGCAAAGAAGCCAGAAAGTACTTGTAATATTTCTGCATGTACACTTATTTTTTTGTTTCGGTTCCCTTTGTAAAATGTGAACAGGTTCAGCCTTTGAAAAGTTGAATAAAGAGAAATTTCACTTTCAGTGCGCGGTCTTTAAGCAAGTCGTTGATCTGCACTTTGAATTTAGTTGTTGGCTCTTGTAATTAATTAGCTTGTGTGTAAGGTCCCGTAGGCCGTAAAAGTGAGACAGTTTCATCCCTCCAAGCACCAAAAAAATTGTAGCGCGGCTCCAACTAAACTTGTAGTACTGTAGGAATTTTAAAACCTGGTGGAATAGTTCAATTACTCTTTATATCGTATCACTGCATCGTCTTATCAGTCGGAAAATAATTTACAAATCTTTAATTGATAAAAGCAATAATCTTGAGCCTGAGCCTAAAGCAGGCTCACCTTTGGATGAGGCAATAGGGGGCGTCCAGACATGAACGTTCAGGTGCCTCATACAATTGATATAAATACAGCCATATAGCTAGTGAACAAATCAAAACTAGAAATAAAAATGAAATTCATTGTACTCGCTTCCGTCGCTATCGCTGCTCCTGCTTATGGTGCTTATGGTCAACAAGCTCCAGTTGCTATCCCTACCCCAACCAACACCAACTGCCCTGAAGAAATGGCAGCTTACTCTTCATCAGTTGCAGCTTATGCTGCTCAGACCCAAGCTCCAGTTGGAGCCGCATACGGTGTTCAAACCACAGACTCTCCAGTCATTGCTACTCCTTCTGCGTATGGAGGTTATGGAGCTCAAACTACTGATTTGCCAGTTGTTGCTACCACTACTCCTTGCGAACAAGACCTACCAGTTGTAGCCACCACAACTGCTTATGATGAATGTGAAGAAGATGCTCCTGAAGTTACCACTGCTCCAGTATACGGAACTCCAGCTGCTGTTGCTTCCTACCCAACTGCTACTGCAGATCTTCCAGTTGCTGCAACTACCTCTGCTCCATATGGCGCTAACGTAATCAGCAGTGCACAAACTGCTGGTTTTTCAGTTTTGGCTGCTGCTGCCTTCTTGCTTGTATTGTAAACGTAATCTGATTTGAAATCTGTAAAACCTGTTTATAATAACATTTAATAAATTCTCAATTCATATAGTTGTGCTTTACTTGATTCCACCTCATTGACTTTGACTTTACTCCAGTAGTTGGTATTACCTCTGGTTCAACTACAGGGACTCCAAGATTATTCTCGGAATCCAAAGCTGAAACATAATAGTAAACTTTAGTTAATTTAAACTTTCTGTACTTGAATTTAACTTTTCAATAACTTAAACTGGAGAAACATTAAACTACCAAAAGTTGCACTTTTGTTAATCATAGTTTAAAGTTCCCATATTACAGCTCCATATTTATCTGTAACATTTAGATACCATTTTTCACCAAAAGTAAGCCTCATTGACTTTTGTGGATTCAAACCGCGGTTACCAAATGGCAAATAAATTACTTGGTTGGGCAAGCTATATATTGGATATCAAACAATTGAGCTACACGATATACCAATTCCCTCTACGCGAATAATTATTCTTACTGAATGGCTCACATATTAAAAACAGTTGCTCGAGTCCCGAAACGCAAAAAAAGTGATGGCTTCTACATAAAACAAACTGACTGACTCCACGCTCAGTGAACTTTCGAAGGCGCATCAAACGCCCCGGACATGGCAACCAATTAACATTGACGCCTCCCTGTCAGAAGAAAAATATAAATACAAGTTTTTTGAAAGTAGTTATCAACAAATAGAAATAAAAATGCAATTCTTCATCATCGCCTCTGCTGTCATCGCTGCTCCAGCTTACAACGCTTACGTAAATGACCTTCCAGTTGCTACCACTGCTGCTCCATACAACAATGACCTCCCAAAAGCTGCTCCAACTCAAGCTTATAACCACGATCTTCCAAAAGTTGCTCCAGCCTACAACCACGACCTTCCAAAGGCTGCTCCAACCCATGCTTATGGACAAGACCTTCCAGTTGTTGCTCCAACTCAAGCTTATGGACAAGACCTCCCAAAGGCTGCTCCAACTCAAGCTTATGGACAAGACCTTCCAGTAGCTGCACCAACCCATGCTTATGGACAAGACCTTCCAGTTGCTGCCCCAGCTACCACTCCATGCGCTGAAGATGCTCCAAAGGCTGTCCCAACCCCAGCTTACAACCAAGATCTTCCAGTTGCTGTACCAACCACCACTGGATGCGATGAAGACCTTCCAGTTGCTGCAACCACCCCAGCAGCGGATGTTTACGGAACTGCTACTGCTGACCTTCCAGTTGCTGCTACCACTGCTGCCTCTGGATACAATGCCCCAATTGTCTCTGGTGCTCAATCTACTGTATTCTCCCTGGCTGCTATCGCTGTTGCCTTCTTGGCTCTCTAAATCCACCTATTATTAAATGTGTAAATATCCCAAGCACATAATAAATTAAATTCACTTTAACTTGTATTTATTAATCTGATTGAGCAACTGCAAATTCTGTCTGGTTGTCACAATCCTTTTCACATACAAAGACCAATATTGTTCCAAAATCCAATCCATTATCGATAAAGTCTTGGACTTGGTCAATCTTTTGTATGATAGTCAGCACATATGGCATTATTTGGAATTCAAATACCCTCTTGGCACCGCACGGACAGTCTGGAATATTCTCCAAGCGTTTGTAATACAATGGCTTTCCTTTGTACTCGTATCTCATAACTTGAGTAGGATTGAACTGTATAGTCTTTGTAAACTTTTTAAAGAGCTTCATCGAAAGGTCTGCTGGTTCGTAATCCTCGTTCCATTCGCCTTCTTCCACTTTACCGTTCAATATCTGCTCATCTTGCGGATTGTTTTTTAAATATTCTTCAAGTAGTTTCTGTTCATATGTATATGACTCTTTTGCTCTTGTTTCGTTTTCAAAATACAGTTCAAAGCAAGGAAATTTCGAATCAGTTTCAAATAAATCGAGCTCAATTGTCTTGTAACTGGTTTGATTCATGGTAATTTCCTTACTCTGGTTCGTTATATCTGGCGTATCGTCTTCAGAATCTGACCAACTCTCTACTTTGAACAACGGCTCAGCCTTGGTTACTTTAACTTGCTCAACAATTGTAATTTTCAAATTGATTCTGAATGATACCACACTACTATGAAATACAACATACTATTTGCAAGGATTATTGGGACATATGAATACTAAAATTGTCCTGTCCATGGAATAAATTTGAGTGAGCAAAAAACATATCTTGGAGCAATGCGGACATGCTGGATTCTTTATACCATATGGTTCTCCTCCAATTTTATCCACATCTTCGTTTGTTGACGAACCTACAAATCCAACTTGCATAAAAAATAAAAAAAAATTGCAGGACTGTCGTTTACATGCTAGAGTGAAATTTAGCTTGGCTCAAGTCACTTGACTCTTAGTTTATTCAAAATATTTCTTGCGCTCTCAATTTAACTTTTTTTTTGCTCATATTTTTTTTTCTTTTTCAGTATGGGAAACAGAAGTAGACAGGCAAAGAACAAGCAGAGAGACCCACTTCCACTGTCTGATGAGCTATTCAACAAGCTCAAGAGAAAAAAGAATCCAGAATTGGAGCAGCCAAATAAAATCCAAAGAGTTGAAACGAATGGAAAGCAAACTCAGAAGAATGGAAAGGGAAAAAAGAAGCCTGAACCAGAATCGGAGGAATCTGAACAATTTGAAGAGATGGATGACTTTGGAGGTGAGGATGACTTTGAAGGCGCGGATGAATTCGAAGGAGAAGACGAATTTGAACAATTGGAAGAAGATGAAGAACCGGCTTTCGATGATGACGAGCCAGTTATTGAAGAGGACGAAGAAGATATACCTTCAGATATTGAAGTAGAAGACTCCAATGCCGATTCTGATGAAGATATGGAAGTCAGACAAATGTTTGACGACTCTGACGATGAAGGGCCTACTGAATTTGAAAAGCAAGCTGAATTGGAAGATGAAAAAGATTTGGAAGATGAAGAATTGGCCAATCAAGAAATGCTCGACAATATCGAACAAAGAGAAAAGTTGATTCTTCCTGAGCCTAAGGGTGAAGGCGAAGAAGACGAAGCAGAAGATATTACTGTCGTTCATGCTAGAATCAGTGAAATTATCCGTACTCTTAGTAATTTCAATGATTTAAGAGATCCTGACAGGTAAAATTAGTTTAATGTAGATCCCGTTCAGAATATGTCGACCAATTACTCAAAGATATTGCACTTTACTATGGATATAATTTGTTCTTGGTTGAAATGCTATTCCACCTGTTCCCTCTTTCTGAAGTCGTGGAATTCTTTGAAGCGAACGAAGTCCCAAGACCAGTTGTTATCAGAGCAAACACTCTTAAAACAAGAAGAAGGGATTTGGCACAAGCGTTGATTAACAGAGGTGTGAACTTGGAACCTATTGGTAAATGGTCCAAAGTCGGGATTCAAATATTTGATTCTCCTGTACCTATTGGTGCCACTCCAGAATATCTTGCTGGGCATTATATGCTTCAAGCAGCAGCTTCATTCTTGCCAGTCATGGCCCTTGCACCTCAAGAACATGAACGAGTCTTGGATATGTGTGCAGCACCAGGTGGTAAAACTACTTATATTGCGTCTTTAATGAAAAATACTGGATGTGTATTTGCAAATGATATCAGCAAAGATAGAATGAAGGCGCTAATTGGTAACGTTCACCGTCTAGGGATAAGAAATACAGTTGTCTGCAACTATGATGGAAGGGAATTCCCAGAAATTATCGGTGGATTTGACCGTATATTGCTAGATGCTCCATGTTCTGGTACTGGGGTCATTTCCAAGGATGCAAGTGTAAAGTTGAACAAGAGCAAAGAAGATTTCCAATTTTTGACCCACGTTCAAAAAGAATTAATTCTGGCTGCTATTGATTCGATAGATGCAAATTCAAAAACTGGCGGCTACTTGGTTTACTCTACCTGCTCCATTACTGTAGAAGAGAACGAACAAGTTATTCAATATGCCCTTCAAAAACGTCCAAACGTTAAACTAGTACCTACTGGTTTAGAGTTCGGAAAGGATGGATTCACCAACTTCCGTGGACAGAGATTCCACCAAAACATGAACTTGACAAAGAGATACTATCCCCATACTCATAACATGGACGGTTTCTTTGTAGCCAAACTTCAAAAAACCAGCAACACTTTCAAAGCCAAAGAAAAAGAAGATAAACCTACTGTTGAAAAGGTAGAAAAGCCAGTCACATTTAACGATGACGAAGATGAAAAGATTATGCAAGGTAATTATCATTTAATGTAGAATTGACTGTAGAAAAGAAGAAAAAGAAGCCTGTTTTGCCAAAGCCAGGGCCAGAAGTTGAAAAGAAGGCTTTGAACAGAAGTGAAAAGAAGGAAATGAAGAAGGCAGCATTGCAGAGATTAAAGGAAAAGAAAATCATTGAATAAATTAATAGTACGTTCACGAATTTCAAGACTCTATCAGTTCCATCCAACTAATATCTTGAACAAGGATACTACGATTTAGAAAGAGACAATAACTTAATTTATTAATAGTGCTAGTAACAAAATAGTGTACAGGTATGGTAGATCTATAAATGCATTTGACTGAAAAGGATTGGAACCGATAATTTGAAACGCTTGACCAACAGTCTGGACAGAAGCAGGGGTAGTAGTGGTTGCAGTAGAGTTTAAAGTGGAGTTTGATTGAATGTTTGATGCAAGGTTAGATCCAGAAGTTGAACCCCCTGAAGAATTGCTATTAGATGCACCATTTGAACTGGTGCTGGAAGTGGTGCTAGAGGAACTAGAGCTAACTGCCCCAACATTTAATCCGATTGGTGCTTGATTGGCAGGTGGAAGCTGTGCAGGTGCCAATATATTTCTTTCACCAACATTACATTCAGGATCATCAGCATAACAGATTTTTCCACACTTGCTTGGATCTACAATTCTCCATCTGCAAGTTTCTGGATCAAGAGAATTTTTTCCTGGGAATGCAGCAGCAAATGATGACTGAGCAACATCCAGTCCTTCCGCTCCCTTTTGATCAACTACTAGAACATAAACAGAAGGCCCAGATCCATCGGCAGCAGAGAATTCCAGACACTGGTTGCAAGAGGATGCTGATATTCCGTGCATAGCAGTGATACGAGCCACATTCAAGACAGAGTATCTTATTCCACACCAGCCAGGATTGTTGTCCAAAGCCTTTCCGAATCTATTGTAATCACCTTCATAATCATGGAAGGTGCAAAGGCCAGTGCTCCATTGAGCTGCAATGGTCTGGATCAACAAGAATAACATGTGCGGATCATTTTGTACTCGAACCTTTTATACTTTGTCGCAGATTTTTAAGGAATTAAGGAGAGGGTCTTTCTTATTTTTAAGACTTCCTTTTTTGGAAAATATTTTAGAACTTTTGGATCAAGCTATGACTACGAGATCCGCATTAAGT
Source organism: Boothiomyces macroporosus (assembly GCA_027604185.1). Classification (NCBI taxonomy): domain Eukaryota; kingdom Fungi; phylum Chytridiomycota; class Chytridiomycetes; order Rhizophydiales; family Terramycetaceae; genus Boothiomyces; species Boothiomyces macroporosus. Next base: position 222 of record JADGKB010000115.1, on the reverse strand, counting down.
TTTACATGAAAGGGATCGCTTAAAGTATTATCCCGCTTTGACAGGATGATGGAGATCTGCTGAAACATCAAACATCGATAACTGTGGACTTGGAGTAAGAGCTTTGCCAGTGCTACTAATACATTGTAGGGCTCCACACAAATCCAAATCTATCGATCAAATATACTTTAAATATTTGAAAATTTCAAACTCAAGTCTTAATTTTAAATATTTGATCAAATT
>JADGKB010000114.1:0-42005 GCA_027604185.1 Boothiomyces macroporosus | reverse complement strand
AATGAATTTGCTCTATCAGATAGCCCTACTCTTAGGGATTTGTAAATGTCTCACTCCTAATGGAACGATACAAATCAAGGTAGGAATTCTCATGTTCTATCTTGACGGAACTAACGATTTAGCTGATGAAATTGAAGGTGTCTTTGTAAGAATCAGCCAGCTCAACCAAAACACTTCGCTAATACACCCAAACGCAACAATTGTACCGACTCTGCTAAATAACCATGGAAGCAAGGCGCAGTTGATTCCTCAGGCACTCGATATGGCTCTTGACGGAGAAATATTTATCTTTGGTTCCGGATACTCGTCAATGTCGATTATTAGTTCGTTGATTCTACAAAACTACCAAATTCCAATGTGTTGCGGCTCTTCCACTAATCCGACTCTGGGACAGAAAGCGCTCTACCCAAACTTTTTCCGAACCATCCCCAACGATAACGCTGCTACGCTCACGATGGCCCAATACCTTGCTTTCAACGGCTGGCACAAAATCGCCACTATTAATACCGACGAAGACTATGGGAATGGAGCCATATCCTCTTTTCTGAATTACGCGTCGCAGTATAACATAACCGTGCTTTCGAGACAGCTAGTGGAAACGAATGTGGACGCAAATGCAGCCAATCAAATCGCACAGCAAATTATTTCTGCCGAAGCGAGGATCATTGTGTATTTCGGGTTTGCAGCAGAGTACGAGGTGATCGTCCAGCAGGCCACGCTGGCTGGCTGCTACGGCGCTGGATACTTTTGGATCGGAACCGACGGGCTGCAGCAAATGGTCCCTACTACTGCCTATGCCGGCACCTCGTATCTGTTCCCGCTGGAGCGGGCTGACGGGCCAGTGTCAGACGCCTTTGACGCCTACTGGAAAGCCAACAGACTCGGCGTTGGAAACCCTGGCGCAAACGTGTCTTCGATCAACAGCAGCGGCCCGTTTGGCTATTTCCACAGCAGCTGCGTCGATCTAGCGCTTTTGGGCTTTGATGCTCTGGTCAAAGCAAACGGAAACAATGTCACCAAGCTCGCTAATGGTAAGCCGCTCTAATGCAGGTGAGCTAAACAGCCAGATGCAAGTCCCTCAATCATTTAACTTCCCAAATCACGACACGACGACGGGAAGGATATCTCTGGACCAAAACGGCGACAGAAGCGGGGACTACGCGATTATGAATGTTCAGGCAGACGCCAGCCTTGTCCAAGTATCAAAGTGGTCCAATGGCGCAGAATACCAGATTCAGCCATACTACTATCCAGGAGGAGCCAGTTACAAGCCAGCGGACGCAATCGACCCAACAACTGTAGCAGATTACCTGAGAACTACAGGTGATGCACTTGGAATAATTGCTTTAATATTGTTTTTCATTGGTGGTGTAACCAGCTTGGCGAGTCTCGTCGGAATTGCAATATATAGAAATAATCCAATGGTCAGAGCGTCGGACGTATTTGTTGGATTTGTAATGCAGATCTGCATTTTGATTAGTTGGTTTGACTTATTGACTATGCTAAACAAACCTACCACATTAGCTTGCACTAGTGATTCAGTGATTCTGCCAATTACATTTTCTATTTACTATGGATTGATGTTTATCAAAAACTACAGAATGCTAATGATTTTTACTCGACCTACTCACAAGGTCCTTAAAACGCACGAAACAATTATCGTTGGTATAGTTTTTGGATTACCAGCTGCAATTATTATTGCTGTATGGCATGCCATAGATTCTCCCAAACCAGCCGCTTTAGAAGTGGTAAAAGGGGTATACGCCTGGACTTGCTCTTCCACTTCACTCAATATCCAAAGCGACATGGTGATGGCTCTCTCCTTATATTGTGCTTTTATTTTAATTCTCAACTTGTACATTGCTTTCCAAACAAGAAATGTTCCATCAAGATACAGCGAAACCAAGCTTATCACTATTTCCATATACAACACTGTAATAGTACGACTGAAATAATATTAGGTGACTCTCTTTGCAATCTCGATTTTGCTTTCTCCTGGACTTGGATTTAGGCTTAAAGCGGCGATAAAGATGTTTGCAGTATTCTATGTCTTGTACTTTAATTTACTCAGCACATTTATGCTGAAGGTTATCAGTTGCGCAAAAGGACGGGGACTCACTTCCAAAACTAATCAGTCTTCTTCTCAATCCCATAGTCAAACTACCACAAAGGAAGAGAAAACTGCGAATAGCTCCAAAGACTTGAAGAAACCAAAGAGTGGCACGCCTGTCATATTAAAGAAAAGCGGTATTTTCGGCGAATCTAGCCCAAGAATTCTGACTTTAGAGTCTAACGACTTGATTTCACTCTGCCGCTTTACCAAAGTTACTCTTGAAGATAAAAATTCCACAAAGAGGGGAGACGGTGACTGCTGGAAGTTGTCAAACCTCCAATTCTTCAAAATTGAGATGATTTCCACCACGTCAAGAAAGTTTCATCTGGACTATGATATTTTTGAAATCATGTTCGAGAACGAGCCTGATGCCAAGCAATGGGATCAGTATTTCCAGAGTTGGGCAAACAAATACGCTTCACACTCAATGTTGGGTGAAAGTATGTTGAAATAGAATAAATAATTTGAAGTTTTTATTTCAAATATTCATTCCATTTTTTTGATTGCGTTCAACATTTTCCGTATCCCAATTCATTTCCTGGAGTTGTCTTTCCAATTCACTACGGTATTCCTCATTACGACAACTCCTCGTACTTCCCACTTTGGAATTGGATCTACTCCTAGTATCTTTCACGGGCAAGAATTCCTTGAGGTTAATTGATTCTCTAAAGCCTTTAACAGGCAGAGCATCATATTCATCAGTCAATGGCGGTTCAATGAAAAATGCTTCTTCGATTTGCTCTTCTCTAATTGCATTGAAGCCATCAATCAGATTTGATTCCGAAATTGCATCAATTTGCTCTACGATAGAGTACCCATCATCAGCTAAAACCAACTTTTCAGACCGCTTAATCGCATTCTGAACCAAAATGTCGACTGCTTTTGAACTATCTTGAACAGCAGGCGTTACAAAAACTGAACTTCTTTTACTTTCAAAAACAGAGTCTTCTGGGATTTCAAATCCAATCACTTCCTTCAGTGAAATTGAGGCAGGGTTAGCTTTTGCTTTTGGTCGAACTTCAGATTTCAAGGGGAGCAAAGATCCAGAGCCAGATTCCAGTGTGCTTCTTCTTTTGCCATTCACTTTTGGAGACGATTCAATAGATGATGTATCACTTTTTAAGGTGAGTGGGGATTGGATTCCATGACTTCCAGCGCTCTTACGTCCGCCACCCATGGAATAAACTGTAGCATCACTTGTATCAATTGGAGTGGGCTTGTTTACTCCTAGACTAGTTCTTCGTTTGACAATGGACTCTTTTCTCTGGATCGGATTGGTTGAAACTGAAGTGCGATGCTCGGATATTCTTGGTGATTGTTTTTCAATAGAAGTTTGGGACTGAGAGACTCTGGGTTTGATTTTTTCCGTTTTCTGTTGGCTAACGCAGCTCTCATTGGATTGTGCCTTCTTTGAGGTACGTATTTCTGGTGGTACCAGTCCTTCAATACCAGATTTTTCAAATATACTCAGTTTCTCCAGCAATTGAAGCTCGTTGGTAGGCAATGCGAACGGTGTCTGGCTTTTGTAGCATAGTATATACGCAGGGTATGATAGGATCTGAAATTTCGACGTCAGCTCCTAAATTATGAGAATCTCTTACTTCTATTCCCAGGGCTTCATCAATCCCACAGAACTGGACGCTCGGATAGTCTTTGGAGTAGCAATTCATATTGTATACAGTATTCATATGATTTGGATGTCTGGTGCTGTAAATCAGACAAACGGACAAGCCATCAAAAGCGATAAACGACAAAAATTCCGAGACTGATTTGGCTTCACGGTACTTGCTCTGAGCTAAAATACATTCTTTGAGCACCTCTGGCACTTTGAGCGGATCTGCCAACAGACCCCCAAAGACACGTCCTTTCACAAAAAATTGAAAGGATGGGTAGCCAGTGATCCGAAATTTGGCCGCAACGTCTTTCATTCTATTTGTATCTACCTGTATACAGGTAACTCCCTGTGAAACCAATCTCTGGGGCATTGATTTGACGTCGGAACTATGTTAGATTAGAGTCTACTTGTAGGCAAAACAATAAAACAAACATAGGGAAAACTTTTCTTTGGTGATGGAGTGGAACTCTTCTGGATTTTTAATATCTTGCCAGGACATTTTTTCAGGGAGCTATTTGGTAGGAAGAACTAGACAATGCAGTTTTTCGACAATGACGTCTTTAATTTCGCCCAATGGATGCAAAAGGCTGATGATTGAACAAACGTGTAGAAATACTATGAATATTGCCGAAATCAGGTTCCACTGCTTTTATGGTTTATTAGACAGCAGTCACTATGCTTTCCGAAATATAAGTGTTTCAAAAAGGCGCATTTGACACTCTAATTGATTTGAATTAAATTAAATCGAAAGAGAAAGTACTATCTACGATATGGCAGCATTACAGCAGAAATTTACACAAGATCTTTGATATTAATGCACATTTTATTAATCTTACTTTCTTCGCTTGCTAGAATGAATATTGACAGCCTGTCTGACATTGATTTCTTCCTTTTTCGGTTTACCAATCTTTTCTGCAATCTCCAAGTTCTTTTTCTTTTCAACCTCAACAGGAGCAGTGTTGGATTCAAACTAACTTAGTAATAGAGTACCTTTCGCTTTACCCCTTTCACTTTGACATTGTCGTTCTTTAATTTTGGATCAAATTTGCCCATGGAGGCGGTAGACACGTTTGCGTCCACAATCTGCTTGTAGAGCATTTGCTTCTTGAATGCCTTGTGATCCATCCCCTTTTGCTGAGCGTATGCTTCTTCTTGATTTCTTCTTTGCTGCATTTGGTTCTTTGCCACGCGATTCTTCTTTTCTTCCCTTTCTACTTGATATAAATCAGCATTTGGATCTACTGTCACTAATGAATTACCTGCATCATCCGGAACCTCCTTGATCCAGTCTGATAAATCTTTGCCACTCTTTCCTTGGTTTTTGTATCCAAATGTTGGGCGATATTCACCAGTATTTTCATCAAACTCAACTCTCTTTTTTTTAACTTTTTTGATTCCTTTGGCAGCAGCGAATTTCTCCCATCTGGTCATTGCTTTTTGTTTAGGAATTGGTTTTGCTCTTGGGACTTGATTCTTTACAGAACGTGGGAGTGTAGCAAATACACCATCTTCGTTGGACACAGTCGGACATTCAAAAATTGCATTGATTAATATCTGAATCCCATCTCTGGCATCTGCTTCCAAGTCCTTTCTTTTGTTAAATTATTGTTACTCTAGTGGGTTTGGATCAAACGCAGTCAGACACTGCAAATCAACTTCCAGTGGAATATTTTTATCAACTTTTACAGAAGCGCTATGTTACTATTGAATTACTATTTCTCTTCCAATTTTGCGAGCTGGTCAGAAACATCCATTTTTGCAAAAAGAAAAAAAAATAAAAAAAACTTGAATTGGTTTGCAAGATTAAATAAGCTCAAATTGACCTACTTACCATGATTGAATTAAAGAGGCGAATCGAAATTCACGTTGAATAAAGAAACTGTATTTGGAGGTAAAACTTGGGACACCATTCGACATTGGGAACGTAAACCAATTTTCAAGTGGTGTACTGAGTTGCGAAGGCGATTATTAAAGTGCCAGTAGCTACCTTTCATTTGCAGAAAGGTAATGCAGTGCCTCAAACGGACCAACTCAAAAATTAAAGATGCTACCTTGTGATCTGATAATCTGACTAATTCAGTTGTTTGACTCTTCAAAATTCCTCTAGTTCAAGTCACCAAAATGGTTGTGAAAATGAAAAAATTTTCACTCAACAAAAGCAATGGGAGAAAACAGAAGAGTTTACTTTGGTACAGTAGAGCTAATTCCCAGGCAAATTACCTAGAGATTGTAGAGAACGGGATATCGAAAAGTTGGCCAAGGAATTCGGAAGAATTCGGGACGTGCGATGTCTTCAAGGCTTTGCTTTTGTTGAATTTGATGATGGCAGAGATGCATCAGACTGTGTAAAGGATTTGGATGGAACAAGATTCATGGGAGAAAGGTATGAGGATGTTTAATCCAGAATAATTTGTGAATTTGCAAAGAGTAGCAAAGGTGATCGCAGAGACGACAGAAGGGATGACAGACGAAGAGACGACAGAAGAGATGACAGAGACCGTCCACGTAACATCCGCAAGCCAGATCATCGGTACAAAAGCGATTAATTGTAGTGTTACAGTTTTAGGTCTCCCAAGAGGAACCTCATGGCAAGTAAGTATATTCTGATTCAAGGACCTGAAAGATTTGATGCGCAAAGTTGCTGAAGTTCAATACACTAACGTTGACCAAAACGGAGATGGTGTAGTTGAATTCATTTCCATTGAAGGAAAGGAAAAGGCTCTCAAACACTTTGAAGGCTACGATTACAATGGTTCTATCCTTTCAATCAAAGAAGTATGCAAGCTTTAATGTTAGGGCGACAAGGATCGTTCTGGTGATCGCAACGACCGTAATGATCGTGACAGAAATGTTTGATTAATTTAATGTTAGGATGACCGCCGTGAAAGAGACGATAGAGACGACCGTCGCGACAGAGATGACCGAGACGATCGTCGTGACAGAGACAGGGATGATCGCAGAGATAGGGACAGAGAAGACGACCGTGATCGCTCAAGATCTCCTGCCAAACGTGCCGAATCTCCTCCAAAGCGTCATGATGATGAAGAATAGTGATTCTCATTAATAAAACTTGGTTTTACTCATCTAAAATGGTTGGCCACTCTCCTTGGTGTCTCTGGTTCCAAGCTCAGTCTCTTTTTTGGATATGTACTCTTTTTTTGTGGATCTTGCCTTCTAATTGGCCATTTATTTAGCTTCTATTGGGCTGTTACTATTTCTTGAACTGTTGGATATGCTCAACTTGAATCATCTTTTAAATTGTTGGTGTATTAATATATGCAATGTTTCATCAGTGTATGACTTCATAGTGTGGCTCCAAGATTAGCCCACTGAATTTGACGTTACTTTGCAAGCCTGTCAAAATGAAAGTAAAATTAAAATTCAATATGCAAATAGTCTATATTAATCTAAGTAGAGCGAAAAGTAGCACTAGAGGAGTGATCTTTACAGCAGAGCTTGTAGCTGAAGGGTTGGAAGGTATTTGAACAATGGTTGGCGCTGGAGCACTGTTTCCAGAGGATCCAGAAGAGTTGGTACTAGTACCATTTGTACTGATACTAAAGTTTTGGAGTTGGAACTCCAAAGTTCTAATGGCAAATAAAGGGCCGCGCACCGTTGTAATAATTGGTACGCTGCTATTAGGATCAAGTTCAGACAAGATCATTTCCAAAGTGACGATATATTCATTGTTCACATCGCCTAATTGCGATGCATTGACTGACAGTTTGGTGGGATTGAACTCGAAATGAATGGTTTCTGGGTCTGTCCCATCAAATGCAGTGGCATTGCTTCCAAATACTTTGCTGCCTTTGTTTTTAAAGTTGAAAATCGCAGTTTTTGCTTTTCTTTCAGTCTTGATATTATCATACATTACATTGATTGTAATTGTGTCGTTGTTCCACACCAATTCTCTAGGACATCCATCAAATTGTGTGTGATGTGGAAGGGTTGAATGAAAAGTGCAGTTGTAGGTCAACGCTTCAACGAGAGGAACGGCGGTATGAGTTGGAGCACTGGTGGTTGTACTAATAGGTTGTGTTTTTGTAGCAGTTGCACTTTGGTGCTTAATTGTACTGCTTGCGCAATATATGGTTGATGCCAATGAAAGTATTTTCAAAATCTTCATTATGAATTGGTCTTGCGGTGAAACTGGTTAAAGCTTTTATTGGTGTTTCAAGCCCCTTCACCTTGTGCCGCCTATTCCTAAAATTGATAGAGGACCCAGTCCGCGTATCCCAGACTGGTCATTACTGAAGCAATGAAGAGACACATTGGGGGATACATTATTGATTTCAAACAGATTCAGGGTTAAGTGAATTCGATTTAGTTGGGTATGACTGTGAAGGGAGAGGCGCATATTTCCGTGTGCCAAAGTTACAATAGCCACATAAAAGTACCTCAATATTACATTTTGAATGCAATCGATCAACTATTACCGGACGGTTATTCTTCCTTATGAATTAGAAACCCGTGTTCTGAAGGTAAGATAAATAGTATAGTGTATTCAAACCAATTTGACTTTAAAAGTGCTGATCAAAAGTCAACAAGACTCAATTCTGGAATAAAATTCAACTCGCAGTCAGCTCAACTAGAGAGCAGGAATATTTTCGCCAACTCTAGGGCTAGGGCTATTTTTTTTTCTAGAGTTTTTTTTTCAAGAGAAAATCTTTACTTTTTAAAAATGGCACCAGTAGCAAAAAGTAAGTAATCACACATTGGGTTACAGCGTGAAGCTGTTTGTTTTAGTGGAACGAAAGGCATTCTCGAATGCACTTGACGTCTTTTAAAAAGACCCAACACTAGAGCAAATCTAACCTTTTAGAAACCGAAGCTGTCAAGCAAGCTGCATCCGCAAAGAAGGCTGCCCTCAAGGGAACTGCAAAGAAGCAAATCAAGACCAAGACCTCTGCTACTTTCCACTTGCCAAAGACCCTTAAACTTGCCCGTGCTCCAAAGTACGCAAGAAAGGCTGTTGCCAAGACCCCATCCCTTGACCAATACTCTGTCATCAAGTTCCCTCTTGCAACTGAATCTGCCATGAAGAAGATTGAATACGACAACACTCTTGTCTTCATCTGTGATGTCCGCTCCAACAAGCGCCAAATCAAGGATGCTTTGAAGCGTCTTTATGATGTCGATGTTGCTAACGTCAACACCCTCATCCGCCCAGATGGAAAGAAGAAGGCTTTCGTTCGTTTGCCAGCTGATGTTGAAGCTACCGAAGTTGCTTCCAGAATCGGACTCATGTAAGCGCATAATAAATCTGTTGGGATTATAATATATACTGTTTTAATTTGTAATTTATATCACGGCTTATGAGGAAATTCATTGCTGAGAGCGATCTGCACGTTCAGGTTGAAATTGACACTGATAAAGTGCAAAGACGATTTTGAAACTTTTCTTTAAAATGGAAGAACAAGAGCCGCTCATTAGAAAAAAGGCTTCCCGCTTGAGAATGTAAAAACAAACTAAGATAGATCTGACGAACATCGACGAACTTGGTCGCCAGACTCGCCCAACTTTGCCATCAATTCCCCAACACTATCAGTCATTAACGTCAACAACTGGCCAGATAATCAAGTCATAAACAAAGTAGAGGAACATGGACTTCGGTGGAAATACGATGATTATACGACTATTGATTGGATACACGATACAATTAAAGACCGCATCAGACAGAGAAAGCTAAAGTCACTGTCAGGATGGAAAAACAAGCCCCAGAAACTATTCGATGCCGCTCAAGCATGGTTGGTTCTCACCATAGTTGGTATATTTTGCTAATGTAGGGATTGTATCTGGGTTCACTGCATCTTTATTGGATTTCACCAGCGCACTATTGGAAACTTTTCGTCACGGATACTGTGGATCAAATATATTCTCTTCCAAGGATTTATGCTGTACTGGAAAAGTGTGTAGCTGGGTTTCGTGGTCTGATATATCGGCGGATATCCCACTTTTGATATATACTTTTAGCGGACTGCTGTTTGCTCTAATAGCGTTCGGTATAGCTTCCGGAGGTCCATACCATCAAATACAATTAAATACGATATACAATCATGGATATTTACACTTGGAAAACCCATCATCAAATTATTACTACATGTACCATGCTGCTGGATCTGGGATACCAGAAGTTAAAACTATTCTTGGAGGTTTTGTAATTAGAGGATTTCTTGGACTTCGAACATTGATATTCAAAATATTTTCATTGATATTCGTAATTGCGGCTGGATTAGCAATGGGTGTTCAAGGACCGCTGGTTCATATTGCTTGCTCAATTGGAAATGTAACTACAAGGATATTTGAAAAGTACAAGACTAATGATGCAAAGAGAAGAGAGATCATGTCTGCTGCTTGCGCTGCTGGTGTCTCTGTTGCTTTCGGTGCTCCCATTGGCGGTGTATTGTTTTCACTAGAGGAAACTTCATACTACTTTCCTCCAAAAACAATGTGGAGAGCATTCTTTTGTGCGTTGATTGCTGCTGTTACTTTGAAAATGATTAACCCTCTAGGAACGGGCAAACTGGTAATGTTTCAAGTCACATATAATGCAGACTGGAATGCAATAGAATTGGTTCCATTCTTTTTGCTTGGTATTCTAGGTGGGTTGTTTGGCGCGTTATTCATTCATGCTACGACATTAATAGCCCGCTTAAAGCAAAAAATACCTAAATTTACCCCTCTATTGCAACTGATTATTATTGCACTTGTAACCAGTTTGGTTAGTTTTCCATTCGAGCTTACACGGCAGGGCAATATCAACTTTGTAACGGAACTTTTCAGCGATTGTGTGCCTGGATCAAAGTCAAGCTTGTGCAGATACAACAATTACAGTGATTTATTGATTGAACTTTTGTATTCTCTACTAATCAAATCGTCTCTGATGATTATCACTTTTGGCATTCGAGTGCCTGGCGGTATTTTCATACCTTCAATGGCAGTCGGAGCTTCAATTGGAAGAATTGTAGGAACGCTGTTCCAATTACTACTAAAGTAACTTGAATTAACATAGTTCTTTGGATTCGCCTTTATTTGGAAAAACATCTATAACTATTATACCTGGTGTTTATGCACTTGTAGGAGCTGCTGGTGCTCTCTCTGGAGTAACCAGAATGACCGTTTCCTTGGCTGTTATTATGTTTGAGCTTACAGGCGCTCTCACTTATGTGCTTCCGTTAATGACCTCAATTATGGCTGCAAAGTGGGTAGCTGATGCTTTTGGTAGAGACTCAATTTATGATCACCTAATTCATGAAAAAGGATACCCTTACCTAAACCACAAACGCAACAATTTCACGCGACTTACTCTGGCGCAGGATCTGATGGAAACTAATGTTGATACATTAGATACCGACTCTATTTATCGTGTGAGTGATATACAAGGGAAATTATCACATTTGGGTATGGTATTTCTAACAAGATATGATTCATCCTTCATTTGACGGTGGTTTCCCTGTAGTTAAATCCGGATATGTACTAACGGGGTACATTTCACAAACAGATCTATCCCACGCTCTTGGTTTAGTTGATGTAAACATGGATTACAATCAGTGCATTGTATTCCACAATTTGGCTTTCCATAATTCAAACTCACCTGCCCAAACGCCTCTCATCCAATCCGCAAATCCAATTTGTGATTTGTCGCAATGGGTAGATAAGGTAAGAAACACTAACCTAGGCACCACTCACTGTTTCCGCATCTGCTTCATGTGAATTAGTAATTGAAATGTTTGTAAAACTGGGAATCAGAACGCTACTTGTAATTAGGGACGGTGTGTTTGTAGGCATCATTCACAAAAAACGCCTACTATCGTTTATTCACAAAACACAAGAATAATGTATAAATAAAATATCTCAACTTGTTTGCATATTTTCAACAATAAGTTCCAAGGAACCTTCATAGTGGTGTGGAGAACTAGGTTAGTATAAAGTACTGGTCAGTAAACATGGAGGTTGAAAATACAATCTCAGAAAAAGCGATCTCAACGTCATCGACTTCAAATAAACTTAGTGTTGTTGATGGCTTTGCGTTTTTAGGTAACTGATCATGATTTGCGTTTATCCAGTATACCCTTCCCGGTGGATATAACTTGTCTGCTTTCATGTCTACGTTAGAGTTTTTTAACCTGCTCGTAATGTTTTTAATAGTGCCCAATACCATAGTTCGTCTCTTTGTGTAGTACCAGTTTCATGCTCTTTGAAAATCCCCAACACTTTTCCAATTACTCCCTCAGCCATTCCTTCTTCGTGACACAAACTAACTGTAATGTTTCTGAAATCTCTAACTAGTCCTAGAGATAAACATGGGACTATGTCATGTCTGTATACAAACGTTGTCATTAGTTTCTTGAAGTGTCTGGATAATTCGGCAGACATTATTGCTGGACAAGCGTACAAGAAGGAATGAATGGGTCTCTCGGGAAACCCCTTGTTCTTATCAGTTAGAAAAGTAAGTGAGCCATCCTCGTTCACAATCTTTGTCGACCACAATAATGTAAGCAAAGCAGCACAGCCAGCACCGAGTGAATGTCCAGTCAATACAAGTGAAAATCCAGGGTGCTTGATTAATGCTTCGGAAACAGCATCTCGAATCGGACTATTGGATATTTTAATCGCTGATTGGAATATTCCAGAGTGTACATATCCTTCAATTCCATCATCGTACTTGAAGAAACAGTAGTTTGCTGTAATATCAGTAACCAAGTCGGAAAGCCCTAGTGTTCCTCTTAATGAAACAATAACTGAGCTGGTGGCATGGTCTACTGCGACGTAATGTACAGGTGCATTAATCTTTGGTGGGTGTAGAGTTGTTGGTTCATTGTATGAAGAAGTGATGATATGCTCCACTGGAATATCAGTGTGGTTAGCCATGGAATGATGATTATGGTGGTCTTGAATGTTGAAATGCACCTCTCTCGGTTTCTCTATTCCCATAATCTTTAAAAAGTTTGTTCCATACGCCCCAACAGCAAATTTGACATACCTAGACCCTAACTTGATTTGATTAAACGGTTTTAATTTGGTCAATGGTTCAAATAACTTTTGCGGAATTTCCTCGCTCTTTGTTCGTAGCCGTTTGAAATTGTCTGAGGATTTCGTTTTCTTGATTTGTGGTTTTGGTGTGAATACTTCCAGTGATTTGCGCCGTAATATTATCGGAGAGTTTAGTGGATCAGAATTGGAAAACATGTCTTTGGTCTTGACTTGAGCAGCAGGATCATAGCTAGGATTAAATGAAAATTACCCTCCCTTTTTGGTTACACTAGTTTGGAATATAGGGTGTAGCTTTACCATCTGTCTCCATCTTTTCTTGTTCATGTACTGCAAACAGCAATACGCCTAGTTCAATTACAAAGTACCGTTAGGGCTTTTGCCATTTGCCCAAGAGCATAGATCTTTCCAAATCTCTGAGTAAGCCCCAAAGCATCATCATGCCCTTGCAGTTCTTGCAAAAAAATGACAATCATTGCCGCGAGTGCTTTGGAAGTTTCTGTATTCCCAAACAAACCATCAAATATCTGAACAGTCTCTTCCGCCATTTCCAAAGTGAATCTGATTGATGCAGAGTACAAATGAAAGGTTGAAAGACACAACAACTCTGCCAATGAGAAGGACATGTTGATCATGTAGACAGATGTGTTTGTATAATTATCCAAGATATTATAAAATGACAATTCCTTTTCCTTTCCTATCATATGATGTAGTGATCTAGCAGAAGAAACAGCAGAAACGAGTGTTCTCCTGCCCAAGCCCAACGTAGTAGCAGTAGAGAATTTTAAAGACTCGAATATGGTGTCTGATTAGCAATATATTACCGACTGCAATAGAAGCGAATCGCAATGAAACTCTGGAAGCCATAGATAGTGAAGATATCAGCGATGCCAAGTAACTTGGGAGTAAGGGTGAATGATCTACATATTCCATGATCTTGTTATCCAAGAATGTGAATCCGATTGGCGGTTCGATATCTTCAAGTATTATATCTTGATCTTCAGAGGTTTCAGAGTTTTCTCCAAGCATATGTAAACTTTTTTTGCACTGATCTTTGGTGAACAAAGGCACATGCCAGTGCCCCCTAGTGACTCTGTCAGTACATTGTATCCCTTTCGATATGCTATCTTCCAGTGCTAAACTAAAGCCTTATGATGGCGAGTCTCATTTCCATAGAGTTCCAACTCCAACTCTCAGGTAACTGCGTTATATGGTATAAAGAGATCACATTTTGGATGTCCCTATAGTCACCCATAGCAAGGAGTTAAAACTACCATAGAAGCTAATAATTTATGAAGACTTAGCATCACTAATCAATCTTTCCTTTTTTAATGCAAAGTGAAAATGATCTTAAAGTTCAAATCCAGGAATCAGTAAAATTGTACTTTGACACCAACGATATTGCACCACTAAAATCACTGGCAGTCGAACCTGGTTTTAACGATTTGATTGTCGATTACATTTTACTGCTGGATATTCAACTTGTAGAAAAGCAACCGATTATCAACTTGATAAAAGAATTGTCTCTTCCGTCAGAGCTGCTCTTGACAACTCTCGACACAGAGCTACTTGCTGCAGTTGGAGAGATCGAAGACGCAAAGTTTGTAGATCGCAAAATCATTAGAGCCAATACCAATTTACTATACAAGCAAACCAGATACAATTTACTCAGAGAGGAATCTGAAGGATATTCCAAACTGGTAGTTCTGGTGATTGAAGGGTTGGTGTTGCCGCTGGATGTGTACTTTAACAAGGATGAGAAAGATTATGTTGAACTGCGAAACAGGGACTTGAAAAAAACAAGTACAATAATAGAAAATATCCGGAAATTGATTGGTTATTTCGATCTGGATCCAAATAGGTTTTTGGTATTAATATTAGAGTGTTGGATATTTTGCTGGACTTGTTTATTGCCAACTTTTTGGATTACTGGGATTACTTTTTACTATTGTTTCAAGGACTGGTAGAAAAGCAGAACAACTTGGGGCAACTCTTGGGATTCAAGTACCGATCATACCAAGAAGCTCCTATACAGCTATATTATGTATCCGCCATCTTGATCAAACATTCATTGCTGCAAATTAACGAATTGTACCCATTTTTGAATGAAAAACCTTTGGATCAATACAAGAAAGAATTGCGGGAGCAAGTTAAAAATGCTGGACGGTTTGTAAGAGTGGTAATGGGAGAGCTAGGAGCAGTAGAGCAAGCACCTGAAAAAACAGTAAAAGCCAGAAATTGTCAAAAAAGTGGAGTGTTGGAATGTGCTCTAGCTATTGGTAATTTGTTGTTGATCCAAGGTGATTTAAAGACTTCATTGACACTATTGAATGAGGTGAAATTTATAGATAAGGAAATTGGATACAATATTTGCCGAATTATCCATTTATTAGTTGATCAAGTTGATACCAGAGTCTTTAAATCTAAATCCAAGGACTTGAACTTGTTCTGTCCACCAGTGTCCTCTTATCAAACCAGTTGTGGACTAAGCACTAGAGTGTACACTGGCAAAAAACATTACCCTTCACTCTTTAGGTTTTTCTATCCTTGGAAAGACGATTTGATTAGAGAATTGAATATCAAAGAGAGCGTAGAAACAAAACCAGAGACTATTTCATTACTCAAAAAAATCAGCGATTTGCTGTACTATGCTGGTGCGTATCTCTCTTCAGATAACTTGTTACTTGGGAAAATCATTAGATTTGGTAATTCTTGCTAACAACAGGAAAGCATTTACTTAAACTTGGATTAGAAAAAGAGTGCAAGCAGTTGCTATCAGAATATATTTTCCCAGCTGTATCTCTCACCCAAACTAACACTAATATTTCGAATGAAATATGGAAAATCGTCAAGCAATTCGACTACAAAACTAGATATGCTCTGTATGGTGAATGGAGACATTTCACTTATTCCAGAATTGATATTTTACAAGTTGCAAGTACAGGCAACAGAAAAGATATTCAATATATCATGAACAGATTGAGTAAAGAAAATGTAAAATTAAATGGAAGACAAATCGGGAAAATTGTGCATTCGAATCCTACTCTAACATTTGCGTACATTATCAACATGATAGAATCGTATGACAATATGATTCCGTTTGTAGTTGAAGCTACGCGATACTTGACTGATCTGGATTTAGATATTTTATGTTTTTCATTACTAGAGTCTTTATCAAAACCAAAAGAAAAGATTGAACCCAATGGAACAACAATCGAAAAGTGGCTAAAGTCGCTCTCTACATTTTCTGGCACTTTATTCAAAAAACATTCAATCGACTTGGAGGGTTTGTTGCAGTATATTTGTAACCAACTGGCAAATAACCAAGTATATGATTTGGTAATTCTTCAAGATTTACTCACTCAAATGGGAGGAACTAGTTTACCAGAAGAAGCTACAGCAATCCAACTGGAGTGTTTAGCAGGTGGAGAGCTACTCCGAAAGGAAGGGTTTTTGAATAATCAGAAATCTATTAAAAAGACTAGCACAAGGCTAATGAAAAATCTAAAATCAAACATGATGAAGATTGGAATACTAATTGCACAGCAACAACAAGAAATCATTTATCGACAAAAAGATGAATTTGATTTACCAAGTTTAAAGATTCTAGGCTGGCTAAACGATTTATGCCTAAAATCCTTCCTTCAATACTTTGAATTTGTATTTGATAACAATAGCGACTATCCATCCTTTGAATACCTTGTCGAACGTATTCGTGTGCCTTTCGCTTTTCATATCTACAGACAAAAAATTTTGATAGATATGCAAGGTAGAGATGAGAAAAAGGAAGAAGTCGATGATAGGAAAGAAGATGAGGAGGAGGAAGAAGAAGTCCAAGTGGAAGGAGAAGATGAAAATGAGGAAGAAGGAAAGGATAAGGATACCGGAAAGAATACCTTGGAGACAAAAGAAATTGAAACCAAAGAAATTGTTGACGATCCTGGAAAGGATGAAGAAATGCAGGTTGATGAGCAGAATGAAATGATGGACGAGAAATCAAGTGTTGTGGAGGATGATATGCAAGTTGACATTGAAATCCATCCAGTCCTTCAAGAATTATCAAACCAAATCCTTCAATTGAATCTTGCACCACAGTCTTATGTCGACTTTTACACCAACTTCTGGTGCTTGTCTTTGTCAGATATTCTAGTACCAACCAAAAGATACGAACTACAAATGAAGAAGCATAAACAGACTTTGGCTGAACTGGAAAAGGCAAAGAACGATTCTAGGAACCGCAAAGAAAAGGAAAGAGTACTATCCATGCAACTTCAATTACTCAAAGAGCTTAATAGTCAAAAGCATTTCCACAAAAGAACCATGGAGAGACTTAAAATGACAAAGGGTGGGTGGTTTAAAGAGGAAAATTTGGATATTCCAGCTTATATGCTCGAACAAGTATATGAAAGATGCTGCATTTCGCCTGCTGATGCCATTTATTGTGCTCATTTCATCAAGTTATCGCACACTCTTGGAACTGATAATTTATCAACACTGATGCTGTACGACAAGATCTTGGATAGCGGATGCATTCACTCTATTTTGTTTTCATTGACCGAGTTTGAAGCAAAGAATTATGGACTGTTCCTTTCAACAATACTTGAAACTTTGACAAGATGGTACAAGGATGAAGCGCTGTATGATCAAGTTACAAGAGATGTACCTGGATTCAAAAAGAACATTGAAAGTGTACTGTCTTACAAAGAATTCAAGCAAATGATGATCAATTGGCAGTTGCAACTTCGTCAAGCTTTCCTTCCATGTTTAAAGTCGGGTGAATATATGCAAATGCGTAATGCAATTATCGTACTGGACAAAATCAATGATTTCTTCCCAACAATAGATTTTATTGGCCAGCAAATCGAAGTATCTATAATGAAGATTGAAGAAAATGAAATTAGAGGTGATATGAAGCAACTCGCTCGTTCATACTATGCAAAGATTCAGCATTGCAAGAAAGAATGGAAACCGGTAGAAATCCTGGATCTTGAACCACAAATCCAATTTGCTGGACAAACAATTATTTTCAAACAGTTGGAGATTAGTGAAAATGATAAAATGCAAAAAATTGAGGCTCTTGCATGGGCTAAACCAGCGGAAGAAAAGGAAGAAAAGGTGAGGGAGTGGGACAAGGACAAGACTGTAGATCGTAGAGTATTATTGAATTTAAATATAGGAAAAACGAAATGATCGCGACAATGAACGAGATTCACGGGATCGAGACAGAGACTCTAAAGATAAACGAAGCACAAAAGCCGACGAAAACAAGGAATCTAGAAACCGTGATAGCAAAGATCCCAAAGAGTCTATTTCGAGAGAATCAGAAAAGGATGCATCAAAAAGGGTCTTTACAGTCAAGAACGATAAAGATGTTTTAATTACAATTGAAAAAATGGAGATGGAAGTAGGTGAGCTCGACGAAGGTGAAATAGACGAAAAGATTGAGGAGATTACGGTTTGGACGGAAGACGACAAGGATACAGAGATGCTTTTACCAGATCAAGAAGAAAGTGGAACGATGGAACAAACCGAACTTACCAAACAAGCAAATGAAAAATCGATGGTTGAAAAGACGCCCACCAAAAATCAGTCTCAAGACAGACGAGATCGGTTTGAAAGCACTCCAACTCGAAGTGACCGAGATAGAAGATCAAATGAAAGAGATAGAGGAAAGGTTGATTGGGAACGTAATAATGACCGTGCTGAGCGAGATAGAGGATATGATCGGCCAGGCAACAGAGTTGATCGCAATTCTTCTTCAAACGACCGAAATGATCGTCATGAGCGGGATCGTGGTGACCGAAATGCATATGGCAACGATCGCGAAAGAGACCGTAATTTGCATCCAGAAAGAAATCAACCCGAACGAGCATCCTATGGTAATAACAGACCGGATAGGGACAGCCGAAATGTTGCTGGAATCGACAGAAATTCCTCCCAGAGTGATCGGGATAGGAGCTCATTTGGAAGCGACCGTTTGAATGAACGAGATCGATTCGACAGAAATTCGACGGGAAATGATCGTAGAGACCGAAACGACCGAGTATCAAATGAAAGGTCGCAAGACAGGGGTGATTACAGGAGAAATGAAGACGATCGCTCGCGCTTACAGAGTGATCATGGTTATAATGATCGTAATAGAACGTTTGGGAGAGACAGAGATCGCAATGCAACAGATATGGATAGGAACCGTGATTCAGATAGAAACAAATCAACTGCGGATCGTTCATCAAATATGCCGAAAGAGCAGCTGTCTGTAACTGTAGACACCAAGGAAAGGGCTGATATTGCTGACAAACCTCGTGCAAATGAAGAGGTAAAGGATCTACCCGATAGTAAAACACCCATAACTGATAAAACCGATGTTTCCCCTGCAAAACCTGTAATTCCTGAAGAAGTTTTAAGAAAGATATCTCAAGTGAAATCTCAAATTGAAAAATCAGCTGGATTAGATAAGGAACAAGTTTTAAAACAAAAGATTGAACAAGAGAAAAAGAATAGGGAATTCCTGAAAAAACAAGAGGAATTTTCAAGTGAAAATGAAGTATCTCGTGTGCCATCAAAAGATACATTATTCAAGGAGCCTAGGCCAGAGCAGGTAGATACAGGCGAATTAGAAAATACAAAATTTGAAGACTCCAGGCTTTTATCTGACACAACACAGCAACCGCCAAAAACTCTCCCAGCTGAAAAAGAGCCACCAATAGTTTCAAAATCAGAATCTTTTCCGGTTGAAATACCAAAAACACCAAAGATGGATTCGCCGAAACAACAGACAGAGTTCACTCGAGATGAGTCTCCGAGAAAGCCTGAAGATGATAATGGAAACACCAGGCTACGAGATTCACCCTCACCAGAAAATCCGCCAACACAAGAATATGTTGCTGCAGATCAAGTGCAAGTAGAATCAAAGACTGAACATAAATACGAACGTCCGAAATTTAGTCGAACGACTTCTCTTGACAGCAACAAAGAAGTATCTAATAATGAAGACTCTGCAACCAAAGCGGATGCTAGTAATGAGCCAGCAAAGAAGGAAAACAACCAAGACATCCAGAATGCCCGATCAAAACAGTATCAAAGGCCACGCCAAGATCAAAGAGATTCCAGAAATGATCGTGATTTCCAGAGAAATGATAATCGTGATAGATTCCCAAGAAAAGATTTCCAGCGTGATAACCGAATGAGGGATAACAGAGAAAGGGATGGGAATTTCAGAGAAAGGTTCCAAAACCAATATACAGATCGTAGAAACGATCGATTTGAAAGGAATGATCGACAGAATGACAGACCAAATGACAGACGTTTTAACAGAAATGACAGATACCAAGTAACTTTGATTTAATGATAGGATAATAAGAGACCCAGCGACAGCAATTCCAATCAAGACCCTAAAAGGTTCAAGTACAACAACAGACAATAAAATTTCCTGCTTTTTAATATGTACAACTAGCAATATTTGGCAGATAGGTGACATGAATGAGGAATATAATGCCTTGTAGATCTGCTGAATATCAAACAAGAGACCTGAGATACGAATCGGGTCTAAGGCAGGTTGGAGGAACTGCATGTGTCAAGCTAATAGATGATTCTAGTATTGAAATTCAATATTTCAATACCATGTTTTTGCTGTAAATTTTTATTCCAAAAGTTGTGGAATTCCAGTGCAAGAACTGAGAACGAATCCAAGAAAATGAACGCAAAGAGCAAAGTCTTTCTAAAAGATTAGAGCAGCTAACAGATCCACTGATTATCAAAGAAAAGCAATGATCACTAAATGGATCTTCAAATTGGAGAATCGTATTCGCAAGCGCAAAACAAGTTTTGATTAAATGATCTCGCAAAGTCAAAAGTCAACTTTTCCGAACTTTCAAAGACTTTAAAGACCTGAAAGTTGTGATATCTTGTATTGTTTCATTGATAAGGTTTGTGTGTAGAGAACAACCTGCTAAAACCTTGTATGTGATTTTGTATCGCTGCTTTCATTCAAAAATAAGGAAAAATAATGAATCCATTCGAGAATAGTCGGGTTGTATCTGTTTTTGGAAGAGAAAGAATCCAGCATAGTTGGAACAAAAGTACAGTACTTTTGATTATTCCTGATTATCAAGAAGATATCATTCTTTGTGAAAAGCACATATTGATCCATACTGGGGGGTAAATAAACATTCTCCATAATCGCGATACGCAATATCTGCTCGTTCTCTAATAATTTAAAGCCCTCTTGCATTCTGTGTGGTTAAATTACTATTTAGATGAAGCAAACTTGGTACAATTTCGAGTAATAAAAGAGCATGGAGTATACTTTGAAAAGTTCTTGGGTAAATATACCGACCATTAACACCATTCATAAACACACGTTTTTATTCATTTTCTTTCTTTATAGAGCTTCCCAAATGAGTAGAGTCCTTTCCGGTTTCAGGAACCATACAAACAAATGTAGAAGCAATCAATCCAAAGTAATTTTCAACAGTGAACTGAATAAAGAACCGCGCACCCCAAATATTTGTAAAAGAAAATATGATTGAAATCAGAGAAGCTAAAACGGCAACTATTACCTTGACTGATCCAAAGATAAAAGCACTTCGAGTCTTTGACTTGATCATAATCTTCTTATGGACAATTAAGACAAACACCACACAGACAATAAAATGAATAATCAAGAGTATGAATTTCCCTACAAGATTGGATAGTTCATTGATGGTACTAATGCAGAAATCATCAACCACAAAAGTGAGTCCTTGGAATGCAGAAGCGGTAATAAAGCCCATTGCAATAGCCAACATGAGCAGCAGACATACTCTATAGATTTTCGCGTACCTTTCTTGCAGAATCGCGCTCGAACGGACAACAAGAACATATATAGACAAAATTTGATAGACTGAATAGTTTGTGTTAGTAAAGTACCACATATAATAGCAATTTTGTGCAGACTTGAAAAACTCTTTGAGTGTAAGGGAAAAGACTAGAGTGAAGCCCGTTTGGTTAAGCAATTGGCATACACAAGCTAGTAATTGTAACGCTAGAATCCAAGTGGGATGAGCTCTATATTGAAGGTAATTAAAGTAGATCATGTGTATTCCTAGAATCAAGGAGAATACAAGAATTCCAAAACCTATATAGTCAGTGATCATTGAGGAACATTTTTAGATTAGATTACCTCATTTTAACACGAAATAAGACAATGGCTATTGTTGATTAATAACCGTTATTGTTTATAGAGAAATATGAGGAAATCAGTAAATATAATGAAAAAGATGCTTCAAAAAGTGAAACTAGTTGAATATGCTATTCGTTAAAAACATCCACCGAATTCGTACCGGCAAATTATTTTGAGTGTCTACAAACAAGCTCTGGTGGTAAAGATAAAAACAAAACATTTACTCTTTATTGAAATTTCAGCATGGTATTTGCAGAGACGCGTTTCGCAGCATGATTTATTACAGTTTTCTCTTCTTTCTTTTTTCAAAAAAGTCGAGTATATCTTTTTGCTCTACAATCTTGTCATTCTTTTTAAACTCGTTCAAAAATTCTAGTAAATCTCTTTTTAATCCATTGTAAGCAATCACTCCGTCAATAGCTCTTTTTCTATCAATATGATTGAGTTTCTCCATTCCTAAATCTATTAATGATTTATCAGTTTCATCTTTGATTGGCTCTACAGATTCTTCCTTTTCAATTATGAATGGAATGTCAGAGTATAGATCCATGCACTTGGTTAATATAGAGTACTTTTACACATCTACAGAAAGCATTCCTGAAACCCTCTTTACAGAATATTCCTCTAGTTGATACTTTTATTTTTTCCTTCTTTTTTACATTTGTGATGAATCCTTGTTCATTTGCATAGCAGAGGAGGAAATCGTGCTTTGATACACACCCAGAGCAAATATATTCTTCAAACTCTTCTTTGGGCATTCCAATACATTTCTCATGGAACCAATCTTCACAAACCAAACATTGGTGCATAATATCATCTTCCTTTTCAGGATCGTATATTTCGTTACAGTAGCAATTGATTCCTTTAAAATTATGATTATACTGATTTTCATTATCCGGTCGATGGGTATTATCAATGAGGCATTCATGATCTGATTAGTATATAATTACTGATTGTCTTGCTAGTACCGCAATCGCATCTAAAGTTCCTTTTGAAAAAGAGTTCTTGGAATTCATGATCGGTATGGCAAGTTACAAAGCACCCATAGCAAACACCAACCGGAGAGTTCTTTTCGTTTGCACAAGAAAGACAGGAATACACTCGCTGCCTAATGTAGCCTATATTAGGTACAGGTACCTTTAGAGTAGAAGCAGATGGTGGGATCAAAAGGGAGAGCTTCTTGGGCTTCCTTTTCCTGTTGCTCCATCTGTTCAACGTACTCTAACGCAGTCACAACATTCATTTTAGATTTCCGGACAAAAAAATTAAACTTTAAAAGAATGGATTAAAGATTCTATTTGATTAGATCAGTTTATTTTCTATGCATATATTTGATTATGTAATCAATAATTATGCACAATTGGATTGTATTTGAACATTTTGACTGTCAATACAACTAGAGATAACTTTATTGGTGCTTTGATAGTCAATCTAGAGCTATGGCATTATCAAGAGTATCCTAGTGATACTATTACTCTTGCCGTATAGTACAAAGGATATTACCGTATGGATAGTCCTACTGACTGCTCTTAGGTCTGCTGTTTCTGATACCTACGCTTAGGTCTGCTGTTCTTAACTCCCAGTTGATTTTCTGATGTGCACAGATCATCTCTTGCAAAAAAAATAATGTCATCCCAAAAGTAAAAATTATTAACACAGAAAGATTCTCTTTCTCGGATCAGGATACGTCGCCGGCCCATGCTTCAGAGTGCTGCTTACCAGACCAGAAAACGTTATCACCGTCGCATGCAGACACATTCAAACTGCTCAAAATCTCTGCAATGGACACGGAAACACTCGCGCAATTTCACTTGATGTTTCAAACCAACAAGCGCTTGAAGAACAAGTCAGCCAGCATGACCTAGTGATTTCATTGATTCCTTACACTCTACATGCCAAAGTTATTCAAGCAGCTATAAAGTACAAGAAGCACGTTGTTACTACCAGTTATATTTCACCAGCAATGCAAGAACTTCATCAGCAAGCAGTTGATGCTGGAATTACCGTGTTCAATGAAGTAGGTGTTGATCCTGGTATTGACCATTTGTATGCAATCAAAATGATTACGCAAGTGCACAATGAAGGAGGTAAAGTAGTTGGATTCTATTCTTACTGCGGTGGTCTCCCTGCACCTGAAGATTCAAACAATCCTTTGGGATACAAGTTCTCTTGGTCTTCTAGAGGTGTTTTACTTGCCCTTCGAAATGACGCAAAGTACTGGAAAGATGGAAAGATTGAAGAAACCCCAGGAAGTAGACTAATGGACTTGGCAAAGCCTATTTACATTTATCCGGCCTTTGCTTTTGAAGGTTATCCAAACAGAGATTCTACTCCTTACACAAAGAGATACAACATTCCAGAATGCAGGGATTTGATTAGAGGTACTTTAAGATACCAGGGGTTCCCAAAGTTTGTCAAAGCTTTGGTAGGGTTAGGGTTCTTGAGTGATGAACCTGTAGAATACTTGTCTGCAAAATCAACTCCTATTGCGTGGAACCAAGTATTGCAAAAGGTAACTGGTGCCTCAAGTACAAATGAACAAGAATTGATTGCTGCTATTATAAAGAAATCTGCTATTCCACAAGAAGATCAATCTAGAATTATTTCTGGGTTTAGATGGTTAGGCTTCTTTTCAGACACCAAGGTACATTTGAAAGAAAACTTGCTTGATACTCTCTGTGCTACTCTTGAAGAAAAGATGCAGTATGAAGAAAATGAAAGGGATATGGTTATGCTTCAACACAGATTTGAAATCGAAAACAAGGATGGATCACATGTACTATTAATTAATATTAGGAAACTAGAACTTCAACTGGATTATGGTTTGGAGTTCCAGGTGGTGAAAGTGCTATGGCAAGGACTGTTGGCGTTCCATGCGGTATTACCACTCAATTGATTCTTGATGGTAAAATCAAAGAAAAGGGAGTCTTGGCGCCAATGACTTTGGAACTCTGCCAGCCTATTATTGAAGCATTGGAAAAGGAAGGAATTACCATGGTTGAAGCAGTCATTTAAGAATAAACCTTTTTGAAAATGATTCTTGATTTGGATAATTGAACTCATAGAGTGTTTGAATATATAATAGCCTTGATCTTTTAAAGAGTATCATACTTGAATTTATTCTTTTTACGCAGGTTATGGAGCATGAATACAAAAATAGACAAGAGCGAAACAAACAACAGTATCCCAACTACAACATCAAAAGTTCGCTTAGGCGCAACAGGCGACAATTTCTTTGACTGTCCAAAGTACATTTTACCAGCACAACAAGCATCATTTGGATTCTCTCTACAAAAGCTCTGCTTAGCCGATGGATATCCAAACCCACAAGTGTCAATATCTCTATCAACACCTAGTATACAACTACCCTGATCAAATACGCTAGATTGTGAAATCTCTCTACACTGTGTACCTGCATTCTCCACCACACTCCTGATTTCTGCAATCTTTGGATCACTAGTGGGCAAACACTTTCCAAGCAGTAACTTTGTATACAAACCATACTGATCGCATACATGATCACATAGCCTTGGTGGTCTATCCGACCGTTTATAATTCATTTGTGATATGGGAATACTGAATCCAACTTTTTCATAATTATTACAGTCCTTGGAGTAAATGAATATATCCGTCATGCACATGAATGAGAGGTAGTACTGCACTAGCGAGTCTTTGTACTCGGGACAGGATAAATATACCGACCATAGATTGGTGTTTGATAGTATGGATTCGTAATCGTGCTGTGATTGGATGTTTATTTTGTATACCTTTGAAAGGGTTTTGGTATTGATCTTGTAGTTGTAGGGCGAGCATATAGAGTTGTTTAGCTGGAGGCAGGACATTAGATTTGCAAAGTGTTTGCAAATTGAGGCTGAGAAGTACAAATGGAGGCTGAGCAGTCATGTTGTTGGTGGTTGAAAGCAATTAATAGATCTTAATGTTTATTAAGAAATCATTTGCGGCCAAACATTGCACGGAATGGAGATAATTGTTCTGGGCCAACAACTTCGCCATCCTTCTCTGCTTTCTGCGCTTTCTTGTACAAGTAGTGCGAGTACATGAAATAGCTTGCTCCAAAAACACCAATCAGGATCATTAATACTATGAGAGCTATTCGCGCGCCGTTGATGTCTGACCCAGGCAGGAAAATGTAGACTGTAAAAAGAATTAGCTCGAATGGCGCTACTGCTCTAAAGATATTCTCTATGGTAGGCGAGAGCGAAACCTGTATTAACAGTATTTACTCTTCCCAGCACTCTAAGCACGTGAACTACCGCAAATTCAATCATTGCGATAAACACAAACAGAAAGATTATGGCTATATAAGTATCTAGTTTTGTTGCATCTACATTAAATATAGTTACAATTGACTTTTGGTAAATCTGCTGAAACGACAAAGTTTAATGTGATTGTAGCTAGCAACAAGGAAACACCAAACCCAACTCTTGCTGGCACTGCAGTAGGATCAATCCAGTACGTCAAAGTAGAACAGAGCGCAATGAAAAATAGAGGTAGAATGTACTTTAGAATGTACACGGATGGATCTCTAGTGATATAGAGCGTATAAGTGAGAAAATCAAATAGTGGTTGGTTATCTCTAAACAGAATGGTTGAATTGGTAGCAGACACTTGATCCAGGGACCACAACACTGAAGAAAAAGTCTTGTTGACGATTGGGTCAGGGTAAGTTGCACCGCCAGAATCGTTATACCATTGGACACTCATGGTAAATTGACTAGGTTACTAAAATTTACTTGTTGGAGTAACTAACCAATTGCAAAGGCAGCTTTTGCGAATCAAATGGAAAGTCGTGTAAATCAAACCCTGTTGCCCAAGTCATTAGGAAATGTCGCGACCAAAAAACAGTCCCGTCATTCGAAATCTTTAGTGTTTGGTCTAAGGGTGTCGCATCAGTGGCTTCATTATAAAAATAGACATCTGGGGTCCAAATTTGAGATGGATCTATCCTCAATGCTTCGTTCTGCAAGTTTTCTGGAAAAGTCAATCTTGGATCGTTCCATCGCAAACGTAAAAATAAATCCATAGAGAATTGGTTTACTTTTGGGTCTACATTGAATAGCCGATTTAGTCTGAACTGTGCTTGTACTACTGTTGGTTGGATAAATGCATAAGGCCTTGTCAAGTTGTCATATGGGGCACCACCTGGATTAGATTATTTAACCTGGGTTTAAGAGTAGACGGTGGGCGATTGCACCTAATTGGATGGATGTATTTGTTGCTGTTTGGGCAGCTACCAGCGCTAGCAATAGACTGACAAGCATACGGACTCTTTTTTTGTTCCTCTATTTATTTCTATGGGCAACAATGACTTGATTGGGGCACAATAAGAATACTGTATCCATTTCTAATCAAATCACACAATTTTGTACTTATGGTGATGGCATTCAGATCAATGCAAACTTGGAGTATTGCTGTTCCCTCTCTGGACAAGAAATTTTGAAACTAAAGGCATGTAATACATTTATTTTCAACCCGTGGACAGAGGAACTAACCGTGGATGTTTTGCGATTATATTTTTCTGAATATAGAAAATAGATCCTTGACATTCTCTGCAGAGTCTCTTATTATGAGTAGATTTTCATTTTCTGCTAGTTCATTTTGATTAGAAACCACAATCACGCACTCGCTTCTCTCTAGTCTTTTTTGTATATCTTGTCTGACAGGATACACTTGTGGTTTAGTCACAGTGGTGGATATTGTTGGCTTGTTAGATTACACGTACCTTTAGCTTCTCAATTATACCTTGCACGTTTTCAAAAGTGAAATTCAGTTGTGCATTTTGCTCATACTGGTTTGTAGTTTGAGGGACAACGCTCTTTTCAATTGAGCAATCGGAAGGCAAGAAATCAATTTTTGGCACCTACATAAACACGTAAATACAGCAACCGTCCAATTATTCGCACCCGCATCGTTAAAATCGTACACTCCAATCCAGTCATTCTTGTAAACGTTTAGCCTGACTTTATCAAACAAGCCTATTATTAACAAGTTGTACTTTGTAGCTCTGGGTAATAGAACTGAAAGCATGAAAAGTAAATATCTTTGCTGGTTTCGATAATTGGCTGACCGTTACAATAAATATTCATGTATAAATTTTCACAGCCTCGAAGTCTTAGTTGCTGACCAGCACAGATAAAAGTACAATTCTTGCAATCGCGGATGAATACTGAACCTTCACAAGGACCAATAAATATCAAACTGTCAGTTACTGCATCAACCGTGACTTGTTGGTAACAATCCTGTAGAAATATTTTGACTGATGAGCAATCTTGTATTTGAAATGGGACTGGGTCTGTAAATACACCTTTTTTAATTATAATCCCGTTGGTTATATTAGCTATTGTCACATCCTTGGCTGTCAATTTCTTTTTAGGAAGGGTAGGCAGAATAGGTTCAGGCTCTTTTTCAACAGTTGGTTTGTCCACTTGCTTTTCTTCTTCTGACTTTGCGAACAGACAATTTAGACACTCCATTTTGAACGGACGCGACGCAAACAAAAAACTGTGTCTACAACACTTGAATACAAAAATAAATACCATTGTAATCAATCTGTTTACTTTATTCAATTCAGGCATCTTTGTAGAATATTCAACCCGTGGTCTCGAAGGTGTGTTTAGGTTCATTTGTGATACAAAAAAGGTTAGTGGGTACTGGCGCCTCTCGTTGAGCCATCAACCTTTCTCGCCACAAATAATACTTTTTTCCATAATAATTCTTACATGTTTCCACCAGAAAGCATTGGGAATCTGAATCGCATATCTGAAATATTAATCAACCAGGTTTCTATTTTCTAATTCAGGACCCAGCTGTCATTTCCAAAGAGCAAATACTGGGTGCTCTCCACCTGCAAAAACAAAAAACAAAAAAGCTGCTGTTACATAATGACGAAAGAGTGTTATACGCTCTAGTGTTGTTTCAAGCACTGTTGTATTTAGATAATGGAGGGATCAAAGGGGCAAGAAATTGCTATTCGTACTTTGGACACTTTTCAATCAATAGCTGGCCAGAACATTATCCATCGTTAGCTAGTGTTGAAAAGCATGCAAAGAACCTATATATTGGGTATACAAATGCCATGCCTGATCAAAGATATCAGTTACCAAATGACAGCTCGTTCAATGATTTGCTAATCTTGCAGGATGCAATCAGTGGAGAGCCTTCTGCTCAAGTCAAGCTGGCAATCAAATTCAAAAACATGAAGCCGCCAAATGAAGTAGCTGCAGATTTTTGGTTAATGAAAGCCGCCCAGACTGGTTTCATTCCACAGCCAGATGAAATTGAAGTCTTGGAATCCACTTTTGGTAAATCAAAAAGACAATCTATTCAATCTATAGCTTCACTCAACACTAATAACAGCAAGAATGACAAGAGAATGTCTGTGCTGTCTTTGCGGTCTTTGATGCTGCCAGAAATTATGGAAAAACTTCAAGACCACGATTTAGAGGAAAGCATGTCAAAGAGGCTGTCGCTCAAATTAGATTTTCTTCAAGATGCTCCAGCAGTTGAACAGCAAGATGCAGTCTCAGTAGATGTTGTAGCTGAACAAGAGTTGGCCAAGGTGCAGGACAAGCCTTCTAATTCTAGTTTGAACACTATGGTGTCCCAACCGGAACCTGCACCAAAGATGGCCCCAGAACCAATTACAGGACCAATTACAGGACCAATTGCAGGACCAATTACAGAGATAAAAGTACAATCTGAGCCTAAAGCGCAAGATTCAACAGTTGCAGCACCGGAAAAATCATTTGGTTTCTGCTTTTGTTTTTAAAATACAACCAGTAACCCGTGTTTAATGAAATAAAAAGACTTGTATTAAATAGTCAAATGCGGCTGTAAATAACGCTGGTACCTAATCTGAAAGTAAGCTTTGCCTGTGAACCGCAACCCGTATCCAAAAAGGAAAGAAAAAAAGTATCGCCGATTACGATGGATCCTCATAATGCAATAGAAAACTTGAATTTAATATGCGACATTCTCGTAAACCAAGAATCGCAAATCATTTCCAAATACCAAATCGACAATGCCGTTTACGTCCAAACTTCCAAAACCAAGAAACTGATACTCGACAACGATAATCGATTTGAATACGCTCTAGTAATGCTTCAAGCTTTGCTGTACCTCCAAAACAATCAAATTGAAGGTGCGCCGAAAGCAACAAGACAATTTGAGAATGTGCTATCGACAATACAAAAAAGCAATATTCACCGCCTCCAAAACGATATTCAAACTCATGCTGCAAAGCTCTATTCCGACTATATATACATGCTTCCGAATAGAAAATACCTTTTACCAATGGATTCCGACGAGCAGGATTTGATTTTGTTGCAGGAGGCAATCGATAACGACTTGAAATCTCAAATGATTCTCGCAATGAAATTCCAGAGTTTGGGGAACTTGGAAGCGTCAGAGTTTTGGCTGTCTTCATCCTCCAAACAAGGTTATATTCCTAGTGAAGAAGAAGAGCGTAGGGCATTGGAATTGTTTAATGAAAAGTACAAAAACAAGAAATACGAAGCGGAAATACCTGTTTTAGAAGTCCCAGAACCTGTTGAAGAAGAAGATTTGGAAGTTTCCAATATGGCGGTTGTTAATGCGTCCACTTTTGATATTTCCAACATGACTGAAGTCAATCTAGATACCGACATAACAAAGGATTCTATACTAGAAAGTGACTTTTTGTCTGAAAAGCAAGAAAGGCTTGCAGAAAATGAACATGTTGCCATCAATCAAATGGAAACTGTTGAGCAGTTCTCTAGTCAAGAGGTAGAACAAACTGTTGAAATCGAGACTGTAATTGATCAACCCAAAGAGTATTTAGTGACGGAAGCCCCAAAAGTATCGCCAGAAATGACTGACGAAGATTTGTTTTCACCAGACAAGCAAGTGTCGCAAGGAGGATTCATTAATTTCTGTTACAACAGTTTATCATCTGTAATTTCAACTGGCCTAAGTTTAATCTATGCCCCAGCCAAGAAATAAAAATCGTATTCCTATTCGCGCGTTTCATCAAAGTTTGAAAATATTTTCATGGCAAGACCGCTTCGAATATTCAGCCAATTAAATACACTAAAAAGAGGAATCGCAACAATACCAAAAGACCATTTTGAATTTGCGAGATTGAAATACAGTGATTTCACTCTTCAAACTCAAAGGCTCTACAAAAAAGACTTGGCTCACATTGGATTGAAACTGCGAGACGTGCGATCACTGGATAACGCATTACCGACAATCTTGCCCCGTAAACTGGCGATATTAGTGAATATGGGACAATACCGAGGTATCATTAAACACGACGAAGGTATTATTCCGTTAATTCAGTCTTGCTGGTTCAGACCGAGGAAATTGAGGATTTCTCCAAAAAACTACAGTATTTCTTGGAAACTTTTCATTTAGATGGTACACTGTTATAATGTAGAATTACCCCTTGAACTGCACGTTCTTGAATATATCATTGCCCAGGTATGCATAGATTTGGAACAAGAGTATTCAAAGGAATTACCTTTGGCTAATAAATGCATTAGCTCAATCGGTAAATTTACCATTACTGATTTGAAACTTGTTTTACAAATGAAGAATAGACTGAATGAATCCAAACATAAAGTAGAAGCGGTATTATTAGCACTGCAAAGAGTGCTGGACAATGATGAAGATATGATTCAAATGTACATTTCTGAAAAGCACGTAAACCAGAGTCGAGATATTGAAGACCATCAAGAAGTGGAACTCTTGTTTGAAAATTACTATTACAGACTACAAGAATTGCTTATTAGATATCAAGCGCTTTTAAAACGCATTAGTTCAACTGAAGAAATCGTAAATTTGGAAAAGAGCATCCGACGAAATGACATTCTGCTATTTGAACTCCAGGTTACTTCTTGCGCGGTTGTATTTTCATTTGGAGCATTCATTGCATCGATATTTGGAATGAATTTAGTGAGCGGGTTTGAATCCAATCCAACTGCATTTTACTCTGTTTTGCTGTTTGTTTCTGGGTGTTTGATTGTTGGGTTTGGAGCTTTGAAGCGGTTGATTATGCGTAAATTTAAAATATAGTTTTGTACCTTGCGTATATTCCCTTGTGGATCTAGTCTTGGCAATGGAAAAACCGGCCCACTTTGATGATAATATTCATGAAATGGAAAAGTTCAAGATTGGTTTGGAATATGTTTTGTACTGTGGTTGATCTACCAGTTTTCGTTTCCATCTGTTTTTCGTTTCCTGTAATCTTTTATCATTGCCATTATTGGCTGAAACTCTTTAATTTTTCCCCTGCCAAATTTATACATTCGGCCCGAACGAAGCCTCAATATAAAACTAGCCCGTGTAAAAGATAATCATGGATTTCAAGCGAAAGCAAGTGAAAATTAACCCACTCAATTTCCTAACGATAGAGTGGATTACTCCGCTCATGTTCTCTGGTGCTAGGAAACCACTCCAGCAAGAGGTAATCAAACACTCAATCAGGATTTGTATGACTTGCCAGACTCTAATCAAGCGACTTACCTGGCTGGATTGCTGGATCCGTACTGGCACGATTTCAAAAAATTAAAGGGTGATCCAAACGCCAAAATCAAAAACACCATTTCAAGTATTTTTGTCAAGCAATATTACATTCGATTCTTTTTTGGTTTGCTATTGCAGGGATTATCAGTGGCATGCGTATTAACTATTCCTACATTTATGAAACAAATTCTGTTGTATCTGACACCACTGTATCCAAGATCATTACTCTACTTTGACTCTGGCATAGCGCTGTCGTTTATTCTCGCTGGTCTACAGCTAGGAAGAACTGTTTTTGAAAAGACTTCGATCCAGCTGTTCAATTCTCTTCAAGTGGACGTGAAAAC
Organism: Boothiomyces macroporosus; assembly: GCA_027604185.1. Lineage (NCBI taxonomy): Eukaryota > Fungi > Chytridiomycota > Chytridiomycetes > Rhizophydiales > Terramycetaceae > Boothiomyces > Boothiomyces macroporosus. Next base: position 9,258 of record JADGKB010000114.1, on the reverse strand, counting down.
CATCCTTATTGGTGCTGTTTATGAAAAATCATTGAGATTATCTCAAGCAAGTTCTAGAAAATACACTCAAGGGCAGATTTTGAACTTGATTAATGTTGATGTGGAAAAGATAAGTGCTTCTTTTGTACAAATGGCTGCATTCATTGTTTCACCCGTAAATGTAGTTGTTTCAGTTATCTTACTTGGCCAAAAGCTATACTATGCTGTGTGGGGAGGTGCAGGTTGCTTATTTGCAATCTTGATACTTCAAATTGCTGCAATTGGGTTTTTGGTTACATACCAAAAAGGGTTTCTGTCAATTGGTGATCGCCGTTTAAAAGCACTCCGAGAAATGCTCTATGGAATCAAGATTATCAAGTTTAGGGCTTTGGAAAAGTTCTTTATGGATCGTATTTCTAAAATTCGTGATGAACAAGTTGCTGTTTTGAAAAAGTATTATTTTCTCCAAGTCTATTTTGTTGGTATGATTCAGATTGCTCCGATTTCTATGGTAACATTACTTAATTATAGCCAATTGGTGCATTCTTGGTGTACTCTGCGGTATACGGGGATATTTCTCCTGACCGCATCTTTCCTTCTCTCACTTTGTTTAGCAATCTGTTTCAGTTGATTCTTGTCATCCCACAGTCCATAACTGCCGTTGTCGTTGCCTATGTGTCTTACAACCGTATTGTTGAATTTTTGGGTGCAGAAGAAGCTGATGAATTGGAAAACATTCAACATACAATCAAAGAATTGAAGGATAACCACTTGGAAATCAAAGATGGATGCTTCAAATGGGAAAAAGTGAACCAGGAGCAAAAAGAAGCCAAGAAACCTGTAATTGTTGAAGTAAACCCTGAAAAAGATTTAGTTGAGCTGAAAGAGCCCGTTGAAACCTCTGATGCCTTTGCACTGGAAAATATTGATATTTCAGTCAAAAAAGGTGCAAAAATTGGAATAATTGGTCCTGTGGGATCTGGCAAATCCTCTTTATTATCTGCAATAATCGGCGAAATGCCAAAAGTATCTGGGACACTCAATATTGGCGGTAGATTGGCATACTGCTCTCAACAGCCATGGATTCTTACAGACACAGTTCAAGGAAATATTGTTTTCAACAATAACTTGGATCAAGAGAGACTGAAAACTGTGTTGGAAGCTACCGGATTGGATGTGGATATGCAGCAGTTACCAGCAGGCGTAAAAACTGAAATCGGAGAAAAAGGAGTTAATTTGTCTGGTGGACAAAAGGCAAGAGTTTCAATGGCTAGAGCAATGTATCAAAATAGCGACATTGTAATCCTCGATGATCCCATCTCGGCTTTGGATGCTCAGGTCGGCAGAAAGGTATTCACTGATGCAATTAAAGGATACTTGAAGGACAAGACCGTTATTTTAGTCACTCATCAGCTTCATTTCTTGCCTGAATTGGACTATATTATCACTCTTGATAAAGGCACAATTGTCGAACAGGGCACTTTTAAAGAGTTGATGGAAGCAAAAGGAAATATGTATGAAATGATGAAACACTATTCGGTAGATGAACAAGATAGTGAACTTGCAACAAAAAAAGAGACTTTGGAAGACAAAAATGATAACACTGGTGAAAAAGGTGGAATCATTGTACAAGAAGATCAAGAAATCGGCTCAGTTTCTTTCCAAGTTTATTGGCATTACATTAGTCAATGTGGAGGGTATCCTTATCTTTTGGGCATTTTCATTTGCGCTTCTATCAATGCAGGGGTTCAAGTGTTTAATAATCTTTGGCTATCGTGGTGGACTAGTTACCCTCCAAAGTACGATTTTAGCAAAGCTACTTATATGAGAGTCTATGGCCTGTTAGGTCTTGGTCAGTTTTTATGTGCGTTGTTGCTTACCACTACCTTCTTGACTGGTGGGTTTAAAGCATCTAAATTCTATCACAAGAAGGCACTTGGAAGTCTACTTACAGCACCAATGGGCTACTTTGATTCCCAACCGATTGGTCGTATTCTCAACAGAATGTCAAAAGATATTGAAAGTGTGGATCAGCAAATCTGGATTATTTTGTTCTTGTGTACCATTTCTACGGCTGGATTGGTTGCCAATGCCATTTTTATGGTATACGTCGAAGTTAAACTGCTTGGTAAGTCTATAACCTAATTTCAGCATTAATTGGTCCACTAATGGTGATCTTTTTCTTGATAATTGTTTACTATCAAAGATCAAATAGGGAATTTAAACGATTCGAATCTACAAACAGATCTCCGCTTTATGCTCATGTTAGTGAAACACTAGCTGGGTTAGCGACTGTGAAAGCATTTGGTGTTGAAAAGCAGTTTGTCACGCGTGAAAGGAAATTAATGAATACTAGCAACATGCCCACATATCTTCGACTTTTTGCTGCAACATGGGTTGGTCTACGTTTGGAAGCACTTACTTGCACTATAACATTGCTACTTTGTTTATTGGGAAGCTCTGGTTCAATTGACCCTTCACTGATTGGTCTTGCGTTAACGTATGCAATTGGCTATACATCGCTACTTAGTTTGCTTTTGATGTCCTCGTCTCAACTGGAAAATGAATTCAACTCAGTGGAAAGACTTTCCTACTACTGTGACAAATTGCCAAAAGAAGCTGCTTTCAAGACTGACCACGATCCTGATGCTGCCAATTGGCCAACAGTGGGTGCGATTTCAGTCAATAATATCACCATGGCGTATCCGTCTCGTCCAGATCTACCAGTGCTCAGGAACATCTCGTTTGAGGTCAAGCCTGGTGAAAACATTGGTATAATCGGAAGAACTGGGTCAGGAAAGTCCAGTTTGATGACGGCGCTGTTTAGGATTGTGGAGCTGTCTGAAGGGACGATTTCTATTGATGGTGTGGACATCTCGACCATTGGACTAGAAGCGCTGAGAAAGAGCATCCAAATCATTCCGCAGGAGCCTGTGCTGTTCACTGGAACTATCCGAGACAACTTGGATGTCGAATCGCTGTACCAAGATGACGACATTTGGAAAGTGCTGGAAATGATTGGATTGAAGGAGTATGTATCTTCTCTTTCAGACAAGCTGGACAGTGCTGTCGCTGAAAACGGAGAAAATCTATCAGTCGGACAGCGTCAATTGATTTGTTTGGGCAGAGCCATCTTGCTCAAACCAAGAATTCTCATTATGGACGAGGCAACTGCGTCAGTCGATGCGGAAGCTGACAAGCTGATTCAACTGTCCATCAAAACGCATTTCAAGGATACTACAGTTTTATCTATTGCGCACAGATTAAATACAATCGCAGATTTTGATCGGGTTTTGGTATTGGAGAATGGAGTAAAGAAAGAGTATGACTCCCCTCATATCTTGCTCTCAAATCCAAATACTCTCTTTTCTCAACTTGCCGATGCCACTGGTCCTACCAATGCCGCTACCCTAAGGCAAGTTGCTAAAGAAAAATATGAAGGCAAAAACCAATAAAACATTCGTTCAATCTGATGAAATAGCAGAATAGTTAAATCGATAATCCAAAATTAATATCAAACATTTTATTCCGTGTACATTGGGGGGTTTCAAAGTTGAACAAATTTAAAAATGTACAACAAAAAATTGCTGACATGTATCCTTTAAATCCCACCCATAATCCCACCCATAATTGGGATTGGGCAAAGGGCAGCAGAGGGCAGAACCCTTCAGGCGACATTTCCCCCGGGATTATCGGTAGGAACAGCAATTGTAGACGCTATATCAGAAAGATCATTACTAGTTCTTTGAATCGATTGGTATCGGTTTTCAATCCAGAAGAAGTCAGGGATTTGACATCTTGCGCAGATCAGGTACTTATTAATTTTTCAACTTGCTAATAAACACTGAAGGTTTTTAGAACCCAGCAAGCGGCGCTTTTTACGAAATTGAGTCGACGTTTTAAATTGAGTCGACGTGAAGCGAGCCTTTTCACAAAACATCATAAATTAAATTTAAAATTTTCAACCATATTACATGTATTAAGTGTAACCCAGCCTGTGTCTTTTTCTTTTATGGACAGAATATCAGGAGAACTTAAACTAAGAGTGAAACTGGACTGGGGTTAGGTTTGTTTGACCCCCAAAGTAATTAACTTGAGTTAGGGTTAAGTTTGCCAATCGTCCATTTAACCATCCAATACAATCACTTGGCAGCTTAAATGTCCTATCAAATAACATCATTAACATTGGTAGATTACCCATTATTACAGTCCCCATTTAAATTCGTTAAAAACTGAAGTGAATGATTTTGGGTTTTACAATAACATATTTCTTTACATTTTTAAATTTGTTCAACTTTGAAACCCCCCATTATGCTGTCTTGCAAGTATTTCTTTTGACTCATAAAATGTCATCCACAGCAAAGAAAAGATTAATTAGAGACTACAGGCGGTTACTTACGGATGCACCAGAAGGAATAACAGGAGCACCAAGTTCGGATAACCTCTTAGTATGGAATGCGGTTATTTTTGGGCCGGTTGATACACCATTCGAAAGCGGGGTAACAAGTATCTGAAATAGATGTTTAAACTTATTCTTACATTTGATGAGGAATATCCTTCCAAACCGCCTAAAGTGAAATTTATCTCAAGAATGTTTCAGTAATATCCTGCTAACCCAGTCCTAATGTATATGCTAATGGAGATTTATGTCTGGATATCCTACAGAATAGATGGTCACCAACATACGATGTTGCAGCCATCTTGACTTCTATCCAATCGCTGTTGCATGATCCGAATCCAAACTCGCCAGCCAATGCGGAAGCTGCAAGAATGTTTTCAGACAGCCGCAAAGAGTACAACAAAAGAGTCAAGGAAACAGTCGAAGAATCTTGGTAAATTCATCCGCCTACATTCATAGCAGCCATTAGTAGTCAAATAAATAATTTAAACTTTACTGGTCGCTTTTTGAAACAACAATTTTTTACCTTCAATTTACTGATCAGCAAAATGTCAACAACAGCAAAAAGAAGACTTATGAGAGACTTTAAGCGGTTACAAACGGATGCGCCAGAGGGAATAAGTGGAGCACCATGTCCGGATAATGTTCTTATATGGAATGCGGTTATATTTGGGCCAGTGGATACACCATTTGAAGATGGCGTAAGTTGTACCTTACAATAGACATTTAAATTGGTTCTTACATTTGATGAAGAATATCCAACTAAACCACCTCATGTGAAATTTATCTCAAGAATGTTTCAGTAATATCCTGCTAACCCAGTCCTAATGTATATGCTAATGGAGATTTATGTCTGGATATCCTACAGAATAGGTGGTCGCCAACATACGATGTTGCAGCCATTTTGACTTCTATCCAATCGCTGTTGCATGATCCGAATCCAAACTCGCCAGCCAATGCGGAAGCTGCAAGAATGTTTTCAGACAGTCGCAAAGAGTACAACAAAAGAGTCAAGGAAACAGTCGAAGAATCTTGGGCATAATAAACTGTGTAATTGTTATTCTGATTGAAATATCATTTTAAAACCCCACTCTTTTTTTGTTTACAAGATCACGCTCAGACAACATCAATGAACGATAACGAATCTGATTTATGCGAAAATCAAAGGGAAAGAGTACACAAAACTAACAACAGTTGATTAATGAACTGAAAAAGGAAAATTTTGGATTAAAGATGCGTATATACTACCTACAGCAAAACTTGGACAAACTAACACCGGAAGGAATGAAGGAATTGGTTCAAGAGGTACTTGCAACTTAAATCAGCATGTAGAGTTGAAGATGCTGGTGGATAAGGGTATAGGAAACGCTCCAGTAGATGAGATTAGGATTGAAAACAAGAAACTAAAGGAAAAACTAAAGGCAAAGAATCCTTTGAGAAAAAGCGATGCTATATTGATAACCAGGACATTGAAACTTGCCACTCAGAGGATAAAGAAAATTCAAGAGTTTATTGAAATTGATTAATCTAACGACAATAAAGTCTCTACTTCCTTGACGTTTCTTCTTATTAAACTGTTTGGGAATTCGTACTTGTTTGCTGGATCTAGTATTTCGCTTACTAGCCACGAATACTCTTTTACAAATTGGATGCATCCTTTTTTGACGCATTCCTTTGCGATATCCAGCGATTTGATTCTGTAAAGAGTCTCGCTGACGTCCATTGTCACATTTACCAAATAATTGTCTAATTTCGCCAACTTTGTACTTATCACAGAAGTCGAAAGTTCAGGAACCAACGAATATGGCTTTTCAGAGCTTTTCATTTTGACAATTAGCTCCAACAGCCCACTTTTATCCAACATTGTATTCAGCTATATTAGTGTATTTTACTTGTTCATGCACTAGAAGAGTCACTTGATGGCTGGTTTTTGTATTGATTTCATTGATCAACTCTTCGCAGAATCCAAATAAAGTAAGTACATTGTTGATGTAGTGGTATATATTGACTTTGAAAATTGCTTGATCTAATGGTGTTAAATCATTTGGTGATTCACAGTTTGTAATTAAAGGATATAGCAATTGCTCTTTGACATCAGCTAGAATACTTTCGTTTGATGAAACCATATTCATTTCGAGACTGGTAAATATTTCTTTAATTTGCGACATTGTTTCTTTTACAGTTGGTGGTGGATCTAAGCTTTCAGAAGGCTCAATTGTCGTTCTTGTTAAATCTCCTTTTTGAGTTTCCAAACTATTCTTGAATACTACCAGCGCGTTATTACTTGATCTGCATTAGTCAAGATTACCTTTCAAGTGAAGTAAGAAGAGTCGACTTTGGATCTAGAATTTTGGATAACGTTTGATGGTAAAATTGAATTGTATTTTGAATCTTGTATATTTGAATACTTCCTAGCAACACTGTTATCATAGCGTCAATACGTTTCTAAGATTAATTGCAGTTACATTCAACATTGGTGCCAAACCTTCTGTATTTTTGTCTAAAACTGACAAAACCTGCTCTCGTGAGGTTTGATATCCTTCGACTTGTTCGAAAACTTGCGGAAGTTCAACTGCTTGTCTCTGGCTGTTTCCTACAATACCAAAGACTGAGGAAAGCATTTCGTATTCGGCAATACACGCTTGATGAATCCAGGCAAGAATATCACCCACATATCTAGTAGGATCATGCGCATAATATTCAATCGGCTTTGAATACTGAGTTCCAACAGACAGTGCATTTTGAAAAGCCCTTACTAAAGCGCTTTGTCTAATTGACGATATTTCATCTATACATGCATCAAATAAAATTGGTCTGAATCTGAATGCTCTCATCGCTTCAGTAAATTCGCTTGATATTTCTGGCTGTTCTTGCTTTAATGTTCGGCATTGTAATTGTGTCCATTTAAATAGCATTTCATATTGTTCCTCCTGCACTGTATTGAGATTAGTCAGTATCTCCATTCCAATGTTTTGATTTCCAATCAGTAATGCTTGTGAATGAACATTGATTTGTTGCAATCGTTTCAGGTTCTCAAAAAATTCCTGATTGATCTCTGTTCGTTTAGTTATGGTAAAGATCTCCAAAAATTCTTTGATTATGGACTGCTTAAGGAGAGTGTCGCTCGAAGCCTCCTTTAATTCGTTGGTGATATCTACAACTTTGGTGGTTTTTTCCTTGGCTTGTTCCAAAGTCGATTTAATGAATGACAAATCAGCGTCCATTTCTTTGATTGATTTTTCCATTTCATTCATCTCCACGAACACCTTTCATTAATTGAAGTTACTTTTTCGAATGAATTGAGGAATATTTCGTGTTGTTGGATTAGCAAATGTTCAACTGTCTGTCTTGGTTTTGTAGTGGGGGTGATTTTTAAGGCTTCGAGAGTATCATTATCCACTGTAAGGTTTTTTACTGCTTCCAGCCTCATAGCGAGGGGATTTGATTTCATCAGCTTTGTGCTCATGGTGAGATTTCCAAAGCAAGAGGAGAAATTTGCCACTCGCCATACAAGCGAATTTATATTAATTATGAATCCATCATTTATATATAACTAGTAATATAAGGAATACGCCAAAGTGGCGGACTTTACAACGCGTATTTGTTTGTTGTAAATTTTAGAATGGCATCTTCAACAGAATATATATTGAAAGCAGAACCAAGAAATATCAGTTGTGGATCATCTACAGAAGATTACTACACCGATCCAATTGTTCTTGCAGGTTGTTCAGGCAAATACCAGCCAAATTCTAGTGGAAAGAAAAGAGTTTTATCACCAGTCGCAAGTTCAAGTAGGTTAAATCAAAAAAATTAATAAATGACTATTTTAAGCTATTATTTCCTTTAAATTCCCATTTTACTAACGTGTGTTTGATATCATCAGAATTGCGTGTTTGTTTTTATCTTTATATCTAGCAGGCAAATGGCAGTATGCAATAATTACACTGCCAATCCATTTGTATAATTGCTTCAAGTTTATTTTTCAATCAAAAAAATGTAAAAAAGCAGGTCCCGACGAGATTCGAACTCGTGATCCCAGATTCAGAGTCTGATGTGATAACCTCTTCACTACGGAACCTGAATCACCAGGAAATAGGAGTGCTTATAAAGTAAATCAACAATAGCAAAAATTGGATTGTTGACTAGTTGTTCGAGAAACTATTGAGCTACTCAATATATACTTTATAGAGAATCATACTATTTTCTCAAGCATACAATTCTTGATTTCGCTTAAACAACTCTAATTTAAAAGATGGTAGTTATACCTCTATTAGATCAGACTGTTGCATGATAAATCCAATAAAGCGTGAATCTTGTAAAGGATCACTATGTAAGAAATCTTAGTATCCAGATAGTTGTTGGATATTTATAATAGTAGATTAAATTAGTTATATTAAGGACATTGCATCTGGTAGTTGATACTCGCTCAAAGATTTGCGCTGTTTTATACTCTGCAGGCAGTGCGATCTTGGCATGTTTCGTGGCTATGAAATTACCTCATTGATTTGCCATCAATTTCAACATTGGTGGCGAAGTCTCTCGAGTATAAAACAGTGCAAATCTTTGAGCGAGTATCAACTACCAGATGCAACTCTATTCTATCCTCTTCACTCTCGCTGCTGCCCAGACCCAACCAGCCGATCCTGTCCCGCAAGTCACTACAGCCAATCCACCTGCTCCAACGCCGGTGCTATTCGCAGACTGCACCACAAAGTGCAACAGAATGTTTCCAAACGGCAACCAAGAGCAGCAAAGAATCACCTGCTTTGACACCTGCACCAACTGCCTGTCCAACTGCTTTGAGGAATTCAGAAAGCAGATACCGCAGCTCGCTGCTTGTGATGCCAACTTGTGCCAAATCCAATATCCTTAATTTAATA
>JADGKB010000113.1:0-42189 GCA_027604185.1 Boothiomyces macroporosus | reverse complement strand
CAGGGCAGAACCCTCTATGGTTTCGGTGGTTAACTAGTGTTGTTGAACACTTAACAAATGCTAACTTTATGAAGGATTTGATCCAATTTATTCAGTACCTATAAAATGACAAAGTATAATTGGGGTAAGCACATTTATTGCGAATTTAACGGTCAACAGTGTCCAATTGGATAAATTCATTGGTCATGTTTTGGACAAAGGTGTCGTTGACCAATCCAAGTCTCTTGGAGTAACCAGTAACTTTGTTCCAGTCTCTTTGGACGTTGGATTGATCCTTGGAGAAGTAGATCATTGAGCGATCATAGATAGTGCGGTGATCCTTGGTGGCCAATGCTGGTTTCATTTCGGTAAAGAGAGCATATGCCTTGTCTGGGTTAGCAAGCATGTAGTTGGTTGATTCGCGAATAGCAGCCATGAAAGCCTTTACCTTTTCAGGGTTCTTTTCAATAAATTCATCATTTCCAATGTACAAGACAGAGCAGAAGCAGCAGCATCCAAGATCTGCCAATTCATCTACTATTAGTTAACAAATACCGATTCTGAGCATTTCAACATCTGATCTTGGTTGTCCTTTTGATTCAACCCAGTTTTCCAATTCGGCTTGTTGGACGTTTTCCAAACCAACACCAGCATCAATAACACCTCTCTTGATAGCATCGGTAACGTTCATTCCAACGCGAACAGCAGTGTAGTCGGTTTCTTGGAATCCTCGGGAACGCATCAATTCGTCGATGATGACTTTACCGAAATGGCCAACATAACCAATCTTTTTGCCACGAAGAGATTCGAAATCAGTGATTCCGGATTGAGTCTTGACATGGATAACACCAGTCAATGGTTCATCAAGAAGAGTACCGACTAAGATTAGCAAGAATTACTTGAGGTGACGTTGAATCCATTTGCTTTAGCAGCAATAGTGTGGATCATAGCCTTCAAACCCAAGTCGCTCTTTCCAGAACCGATGATTTCAGTTACATCGGAAGGATCACTTGGTTCCAAGATGGCAACCTTGATTCCATGCTTTTGGAACAATTCGAGTTTTTGGGCGAGGAAGACTGGTACGTGGTAAGGGGTAGCTTGCCAGTTGAGTAAACAGGTAATCTTTTCGGAGGACATTTTCAGATGCAAAGTATTTTTGGGGCAATTTTTTTAAATGACTGACGCCACTTGAATTCTCCGCGGAACCGAAGAAATAGCATTTGGCAATTATGCAAATGTGAGAAAGGAAAGTGAAATCACCATGCAACTGATGTTTCATTGCCGTATAGTGCTAGGCAGCAAAGCAGTGTCAAGAACAGCCTAAATTGTTTACATTTTACTTTCTTGTATCACGTCAAATTTCTCCCACGACCAAATTAAGAATATTGCGGTGGGAACTTATGATTCATCTATTAATCATCAATACTCATTTTGAAGAGTGCTTGGATTCAAAATAGGAGATATTTCGCGGGTGATCACCAATTCTCCCTTTCCGCACTTTAATTTTAATGACTAGAGATAATTTCCAAATACTTGATTGGCGGATATTGATATTTCCGAATATATCAAATATTTATCCTTTAGGGCTGCCAAGTAATTTGTTTCCTTCAAAACTTTTTCAATCTACCAAATGACTTCACATTTTTGGAAATCATCCCACTGCGATCGATGGATCAATTCAAAGCCAGCAATTAAGATGGATGTCAAGGATTACTACAAGCTATCGATATACCACGCCTCTGTTACTAACAAACTGGCAAAATCAATTTCAAAAAGATTAAATACAATCATACGGCAGCAAGTAATATCTACAGCACTAGTTTATTTCAAGCGTTTTTTTACTAAAAATAAACTGGGTGAAGTTGATTGCTTGTTGGTGATATCGGCTTGTTTTTACCTGGCAAGCAAATCGGAAGAATGCCCTATTCACATCAAGAGCATAGTAAATGAAATGAATATGCTGTACAGGCACGAATATCCCTATGACGCTATTATATTGGCAGAATTTGAATTCCTACTGTTGGAAGACTTGGAATTTCACACCATTATTTATCATCCATATAGACCCCTCACTCAGATCATCAATCACTTGAAGCTAGATATCAAAGTATTGCAGACTGCGAGGTATTCTTTTTTAATTCTAGCTTTATAGTGAATGACACATATAGGACTGATTTATGTTTGTACCAACCACCGCATGTAATAGCTTTAACCGCCTTGTATATTACCAGTGTGCTACATAGCGACGTAGTGCCAGAAAACCTTGTCATTGAATTTTTCCAAAGTGCGAATATTGACATGCTTGTGATTGTCGAAAGTGCTCAAGAGCTGTTCAACCTGTATTCGGTGTGGGAAGAATATTGTGAGAGTCAAATCGATGAAATTTTAGAGAAAATAAACACTGTTTAGCTCTACACACTGTCCCTCTCAGCCCTCTATTTCATCACCCACAACCGAATGTGGCAGCTATGACGCAAGTCCTATCCTGGTTCTTTTGGGCACGAAACCAGTGTTGGGCAGAGTTGACAACCAAAAATTTTGGGGCGAAGCAAACCTCAAAAAGCTATAAATTGGTAAAATCTAGTAGCCAAAAGTATCAAAAATGCAATTACTCACAACTGTTCTACTCGCACTTGTTTCTGCTGAATACAATCACGATCGAGACCATCCTGTCCTTGAAGTCCCAGTGTTATTCAGGTCAACCCTCGTTCCCCACGGCTGCACCAGATATGTAAGAGGGTTTGACATCACTGGTGTCACTACTGAAGTCGATCTGACTTTTAACGATGGAATCAAACATGCAAGAGATTGTTTCAACCGCTGCGCTTCAAACCCAGCAACTTGCGTATCATGGGTATGGAAATTCACTACTGATCCCAACCACCGTACCTGCACCCTATATTCCAACTTCAACCTTCCTTCTCAAGTTAATATTGCGTTTGATGTTGGTAAATCTACACCAAACATCAACAACAACAAATTGATGGCTAATAATAATAACCCGCAAATGGGTGCCAATGTACCGCAATGTACAATGTTCAACTCTACTGTGCCTGATAACCATTGTATGTCTGGTATTTCTTTTCTTACTGCCAACAACCACTTGATTTGCTAATAAATTTTGTTTTAAATAATTCGGTCCATACAAGTCGTTTGAAATAACGAATGAATTTTATTATCCGTCAAACACTATAACTTATCTGCCTTTGTTTTTCTACTCAAACTGAAAAAACTTTGTTGAGGTTCAGCAGGTTGAGAGATTTGGTCGTTTTTAATATTTACATTCGTGTCATCAAAAAATGAAAAACGCTTATTTACAGATCTATCGATAGTCTTGCGGCCAAATGTGAAGCCGGCAGGCATGCTGTGTCTCTTTGTAGTTTCATTGATGACTGGCAGTTTCTCGCTCTTTCGTTTTCCAAAACTGAAAATTTTTGTAAACCCAGCCCCTTTTTCTGTCTTTGAAATAGTAGGTTGCTTTTGCTCCCGTTCCAGGGTCTGGCATTTAGTGCTATTCGTTCTTCCCAGAGTTTTGATCTTTTGCAGGTCGAATTTAGGAGGGCTTGAATCCATATTTACTTTTTTCTTTTTAAACAACTTTGTTTTCTTTGGCTTCAGGATTTGAACAGCGTAATCGAATACTTCCCAAACTCCTTGCTTTAACATCGAGCTGCATTCCAGATACGTTTGGGCACCAATTGCTTCACTTACCCGGAGCCCTTCTTCAGCAGAGATTTGGTTGGGACCAACTCTAGTGTCTTTTTTGAGCCCCACCAAGACTATTGGAATATTAGGACATTGGGCCCTAACCTGATGAATCCACTTTAATTACCAAATAAATACCTTTCTCTTGACATTCTTGAGGGATTCCGGTATACTGATTGAAAAACAAAGGAAAACTAAATCTGTGCCAATATAAGCAATTGATCTTAGGCTGTCATTCAATTCCGAGTCATACTGATCGTCTCCAATGCTATCCCATAACATTAATTCAACTCTCCGTTGTTCCAGTTTAATATCCCAAAAATGCTGATCAATTACTGTGGGTGTGTATTCACTCTTGTACTCTCCCGATGTAAAAACTTCCAACAGTGTAGTCTTTCCAATATACCCGTCACCAATCAACAAGATTTTTTTTGCAGTCCTCATCCTATGGTACATTTTAATGGAGTTGGCAGGGCAGAACCCTCTATGGTTTCGGTGGTTAACTAGTGTTGTTGAACACTTAACAAATGCTAACTTTATGAAGGATTTGATCCAATTTATTCAGTACCTATAAAATGACAAAGTATAATTGGGGTAAGCACATTTATTGCGAATTTAACGGTCAACAGTGTCCAATTGGATAAATTCATTGGTCATGTTTTGGACAAAGGTGTCGTTGACCAATCCAAGTCTCTTGGAGTAACCAGTAACTTTGTTCCAGTCTCTTTGGACGTTGGATTGATCCTTGGAGAAGTAGATCATTGAGCGATCATAGATAGTGCGGTGATCCTTGGTGGCCAATGCTGGTTTCATTTCGGTAAAGAGAGCATATGCCTTGTCTGGGTTAGCAAGCATGTAGTTGGTTGATTCGCGAATAGCAGCCATGAAAGCCTTTACCTTTTCAGGGTTCTTTTCAATAAATTCATCATTTCCAATGTACAAGACAGAGCAGAAGCAGCAGCATCCAAGATCTGCCAATTCATCTACTATTAGTTAACAAATACCGATTCTGAGCATTTCAACATCTGATCTTGGTTGTCCTTTTGATTCAACCCAGTTTTCCAATTCGGCTTGTTGGACGTTTTCCAAACCAACACCAGCATCAATAACACCTCTCTTGATAGCATCGGTAACGTTCATTCCAACGCGAACAGCAGTGTAGTCGGTTTCTTGGAATCCTCGGGAACGCATCAATTCGTCGATGATGACTTTACCGAAATGGCCAACATAACCAATCTTTTTGCCACGAAGAGATTCGAAATCAGTGATTCCGGATTGAGTCTTGACATGGATAACACCAGTCAATGGTTCATCAAGAAGAGTACCGACTAAGATTAGCAAGAATTACTTGAGGTGACGTTGAATCCATTTGCTTTAGCAGCAATAGTGTGGATCATAGCCTTCAAACCCAAGTCGCTCTTTCCAGAACCGATGATTTCAGTTACATCGGAAGGATCACTTGGTTCCAAGATGGCAACCTTGATTCCATGCTTTTGGAACAATTCGAGTTTTTGGGCGAGGAAGACTGGTACGTGGTAAGGGGTAGCTTGCCAGTTGAGTAAACAGGTAATCTTTTCGGAGGACATTTTCAGATGCAAAGTATTTTTGGGGCAATTTTTTTAAATGACTGACGCCACTTGAATTCTCCGCGGAACCGAAGAAATAGCATTTGGCAATTATGCAAATGTGAGAAAGGAAAGTGAAATCACCATGCAACTGATGTTTCATTGCCGTATAGTGCTAGGCAGCAAAGCAGTGTCAAGAACAGCCTAAATTGTTTACATTTTACTTTCTTGTATCACGTCAAATTTCTCCCACGACCAAATTAAGAATATTGCGGTGGGAACTTATGATTCATCTATTAATCATCAATACTCATTTTGAAGAGTGCTTGGATTCAAAATAGGAGATATTTCGCGGGTGATCACCAATTCTCCCTTTCCGCACTTTAATTTTAATGACTAGAGATAATTTCCAAATACTTGATTGGCGGATATTGATATTTCCGAATATATCAAATATTTATCCTTTAGGGCTGCCAAGTAATTTGTTTCCTTCAAAACTTTTTCAATCTACCAAATGACTTCACATTTTTGGAAATCATCCCACTGCGATCGATGGATCAATTCAAAGCCAGCAATTAAGATGGATGTCAAGGATTACTACAAGCTATCGATATACCACGCCTCTGTTACTAACAAACTGGCAAAATCAATTTCAAAAAGATTAAATACAATCATACGGCAGCAAGTAATATCTACAGCACTAGTTTATTTCAAGCGTTTTTTTACTAAAAATAAACTGGGTGAAGTTGATTGCTTGTTGGTGATATCGGCTTGTTTTTACCTGGCAAGCAAATCGGAAGAATGCCCTATTCACATCAAGAGCATAGTAAATGAAATGAATATGCTGTACAGGCACGAATATCCCTATGACGCTATTATATTGGCAGAATTTGAATTCCTACTGTTGGAAGACTTGGAATTTCACACCATTATTTATCATCCATATAGACCCCTCACTCAGATCATCAATCACTTGAAGCTAGATATCAAAGTATTGCAGACTGCGAGGTATTCTTTTTTAATTCTAGCTTTATAGTGAATGACACATATAGGACTGATTTATGTTTGTACCAACCACCGCATGTAATAGCTTTAACCGCCTTGTATATTACCAGTGTGCTACATAGCGACGTAGTGCCAGAAAACCTTGTCATTGAATTTTTCCAAAGTGCGAATATTGACATGCTTGTGATTGTCGAAAGTGCTCAAGAGCTGTTCAACCTGTATTCGGTGTGGGAAGAATATTGTGAGAGTCAAATCGATGAAATTTTAGAGAAAATAAACACTGTTTAGCTCTACACACTGTCCCTCTCAGCCCTCTATTTCATCACCCACAACCGAATGTGGCAGCTATGACGCAAGTCCTATCCTGGTTCTTTTGGGCACGAAACCAGTGTTGGGCAGAGTTGACAACCAAAAATTTTGGGGCGAAGCAAACCTCAAAAAGCTATAAATTGGTAAAATCTAGTAGCCAAAAGTATCAAAAATGCAATTACTCACAACTGTTCTACTCGCACTTGTTTCTGCTGAATACAATCACGATCGAGACCATCCTGTCCTTGAAGTCCCAGTGTTATTCAGGTCAACCCTCGTTCCCCACGGCTGCACCAGATATGTAAGAGGGTTTGACATCACTGGTGTCACTACTGAAGTCGATCTGACTTTTAACGATGGAATCAAACATGCAAGAGATTGTTTCAACCGCTGCGCTTCAAACCCAGCAACTTGCGTATCATGGGTATGGAAATTCACTACTGATCCCAACCACCGTACCTGCACCCTATATTCCAACTTCAACCTTCCTTCTCAAGTTAATATTGCGTTTGATGTTGGTAAATCTACACCAAACATCAACAACAACAAATTGATGGCTAATAATAATAACCCGCAAATGGGTGCCAATGTACCGCAATGTACAATGTTCAACTCTACTGTGCCTGATAACCATTGTATGTCTGGTATTTCTTTTCTTACTGCCAACAACCACTTGATTTGCTAATAAATTTTGTTTTAAATAATTCGGTCCATACAAGTCGTTTGAAATAACGAATGAATTTTATTATCCGTCAAACACTATAACTTATCTGCCTTTGTTTTTCTACTCAAACTGAAAAAACTTTGTTGAGGTTCAGCAGGTTGAGAGATTTGGTCGTTTTTAATATTTACATTCGTGTCATCAAAAAATGAAAAACGCTTATTTACAGATCTATCGATAGTCTTGCGGCCAAATGTGAAGCCGGCAGGCATGCTGTGTCTCTTTGTAGTTTCATTGATGACTGGCAGTTTCTCGCTCTTTCGTTTTCCAAAACTGAAAATTTTTGTAAACCCAGCCCCTTTTTCTGTCTTTGAAATAGTAGGTTGCTTTTGCTCCCGTTCCAGGGTCTGGCATTTAGTGCTATTCGTTCTTCCCAGAGTTTTGATCTTTTGCAGGTCGAATTTAGGAGGGCTTGAATCCATATTTACTTTTTTCTTTTTAAACAACTTTGTTTTCTTTGGCTTCAGGATTTGAACAGCGTAATCGAATACTTCCCAAACTCCTTGCTTTAACATCGAGCTGCATTCCAGATACGTTTGGGCACCAATTGCTTCACTTACCCGGAGCCCTTCTTCAGCAGAGATTTGGTTGGGACCAACTCTAGTGTCTTTTTTGAGCCCCACCAAGACTATTGGAATATTAGGACATTGGGCCCTAACCTGATGAATCCACTTTAATTACCAAATAAATACCTTTCTCTTGACATTCTTGAGGGATTCCGGTATATTGATTGAAAAACAAAGAAAAACTAAATCTGTGGCAATATAAGCAATTGATCTTAGGCTGTCATTCAATTCCGAGTCATACTGATCGTCTCCAATGCTATCCCATAACATTAATTCAACTCTCCGTTGTTCCAGTTTAATATCCCAAAAATGCTGATCAATTACTGTGGGTGTGTATTCACTCTTGTACTCTCCCGATGTAAAAACTTCCAACAGTGTAGTCTTTCCAATATACCCGTCACCAATCAACAAGATTTTTTTTGCAGTTCTCATCCTATGGTACATTTTAATGGAGTTGGCCTTTTATATTGGGTCTCGATCCCATCCTTATTTTCGAAAAATAAGGATTATAAAAAATATACGGAAATGCATTAAATCAAAAAATTATAGATCTGGAACTGATTGGTCTTTGATATAACGATTATTGTTTGGTGGGCGGACCCATGGCACTTGCCTTGGAGTAGCTGCTAATATGTTTTGATTACCCAAATTGTAAACCAGTGCCAAGTACAATAAGACTCGGTGGTAAGAAATATAAAACACTGGCTGGTTTTTGTCTCTCATTTTCTAATCCGAAACAAAGCTAATCTGTTCTATACCTTTTCAAAGACAATTTCAAATGAGCGATAAAGAAAGTCATTTTAGAATATATTAAGCATCCCTCTATGACTAACCGTAATTCCTTTAGATCAGATCGTGCAATAAATAGCGTAAGCAGGAGTGAACTACATCGATATGCATGCTATTACCAAGTAGTTTGAAAGCCATCTTGGTTGTGATTCCATCCATTCTAAAGCTATTTTTTAAACCATGAAGATTAGCAATCTCTCTAGGGGAAAAGTACCGTGGTTGCATCCGTTCAAAAGGACACTCACCAAGCTCTTCCCACCATTTTTCTTTCCCTTTCATTCTATCTCTGATATCTTTGTACTCTTTCACTATCTGGTCATAAAAGTTGGTGTTCACTGCCAAGACTGACCCTCCACCTTTGGCAAATTGACCATATCCTTTTGTGAAACAACACGATCTCGTACTGCTGGAATCTACATAATCAAAATATAATCCAGCTTTCCAGAGATCCTCTCGAGCAACTGGAATTATTTCATCGTGTACAAGATAGCTTTCAATGCGGTTTGGCTCTCTTTTTGTAAACCCAGGAATCTCCAAAGACACTTTGTAATCATTTTCACAGTTATTGAAATTAGACAGAGACAATAGTACAAACATTCTTGGCCGGGAATAAGGGTATCCATAATCCAACGAATTCAATTGATAGCATTGCCAGATATATCCACACTCTCTCGCAGTTTTATCAAGTATTTCAAAAGTATCAGAGTTTTCAAATCCCAGTACATTCTCTATAATAATCTTCCTTGGCTTCTTTTCCATATTTGACAATAGCTCTAGGATTGTCAAGAACGAATCTGCTCGCGCATCTTTGGACCCATTCCTCAATCCTTTTCTAGAATACGGCTGGCAAGGCGGTGACATTACCCACAAGTCTGCATTGTAATCATCCAGCACGGCGCTCTTTAAAAATCCAATATTCAAGTGATTAATATGAACTTGCGGAAAATTGAGTTTGTATACATGGTTGGCGTTCAGGTTCATATCGAATGCTTGGAGAACCTTGTATTCAATGCCCAGTTGTTGAAGGGCAAAGTGAAAGCCTCCGATACCAGAGTAAAAGTCTAGAACTGTTAGCATAAAAAAATATTTTTTTTCACAAACTGGATAGTTATGAGGTTGAAGTTGGTCATATTATTTGGAGCATTAGGGATATTGTCTTTAAATTGCGGGATGTTAATGGAATAATGATGATCTACTGTCTTTAAAATGCGGACCATCAATGCACTACATAGAAGCAATCACGATGCCCGTCCCTACTTCCTATTGTTGATTTGCCTTGTCTAATCATTGGTTGCTGTTCAAGATTTCAAATCTGTTTAATGACTTGATAGGCTCAATCCCTTGTCTCGCATAATGAGCCTGAATTGACTATGCAATTGCACAGTAAATGAAATCCTAAATATTGAATATATCAACGGTTGATCACAAGAAGACCAAACGGTTTTTTTCGCATTCAATGGAAAAGCAATGACACGTGTAACCCAATATTAAAACCTCCCAGTCTGTATATACGCGAGAGGCGAAATACAATTTATCAAGTAGATTTATCCTTGTAAATCTTTAAAATCTCCTTGATTGTCTCTTTGCCGATTAATATGTGGCGTGGCGGCGTTTTCATTGGTCAAAATCTGAAAAGCGAAAAATGGGAGGTTTCCAAATCTTCTCCACGACATGGCAGCAGAACTCAGAAGAAAACTAGTAATTGTAGGCGATGGTGCCTGCGGGAAAACATGTTTATTGATTGTATTCTCTAAAGGAACCTTCCCAGAGGTAACTTTTTTATAATATCAGCATTACGTTCCAACAGTGTTTGAAAATTACGTTGCTGATGTTGAAGTAGACGGGAGACGTGTGGAATTGGCATTATGGGATACGGCAGGACAAGAAGATTATGATCGATTACGTCCGCTGTCATATCCTGATTCCCATGTCATTCTCATTTGCTTTGCTATTGATTCCCCAGATTCTCTCGAAAACGTCCAAGAAAAGGTTTAATGATTCTAATGACAGTGGATTTCTGAAGTAATTCACTTTTGTGCTGGACACCCAATTATTCTTGTTGGTTTAAAGAAAGATTTACGCAACGACCCAAAAACCATTGAAGAGCTACGAAAAACTAATCACACACCAGTTACTTATGAACAAGTAATTCTTACTAATGAAAGGGTCAAGCCTGCGCACAACGTATTGGAGCATACAAATATTTGGAATGTTCGGCACGGTATAATGATGGAGTTAAAGAAGTATTTGAACATGCCACTCGCGCCGCACTTGCCAAAAAACCAACTGCCAGCAAGAAGAAGTGCAAGTTGTTTTAAATATTTAGATATGAATCAATTTGTTATACTCGTGTTTCTTTTTTATAAAGTCATATTCGTAATTTTGAAGGGTTTTGTGAGTGATTATGAGAATGTGGAATATCAGAGACTATGGATCAGCGAGTCTAGTCCGCGAATGAGCTAACTAATCCTATCGTCACCAGTAAAAATTCTGGGGCTGTGATAGACAAAGGTCAGTCCTACATTATCAGAAACAAGGCAAAATCATTAAAAATATTTTATATAATTATCCATCAATCATTTCCCTCCCATACAAAAATGTTATTGCCAGAACTGATCCAGTCATACTTAAGGGCAGAATTCTTTTACTAGCAAAACTGGCTTTGGCTAGTGACGCAAGGTACACTACTCCCCATGCAGTCGCAGTCGAAGGCCCATTATCTATATCGTGTTTAACTGCATAGCAAGATAATCCGTACACTGCTGATATACCAAATAAGCCTATTGCAGGGTAAGATGGAACTGGTTTTCTTAATAGTGATACAGCGGTTAACTGCGCTTGAATGGATACCAGTAGTGCAGGGTAGGGAGATATTCCTGGTGTTTTGTATGTGCTCTCTAATGCTGGCCAGTCGTATTTATTCAACAGTTCATTCACTGTTTTGATATCCATTTTTTTCTTTTTTGAAAAGTGAAATTTAAATATAAAACTTTTTAGATTTATTAGTCTTCAAACTTGAAAGAATGAGATTCAAAGTCGATAGCCCCGCCTCTATAACTACCGCGTTTTTTCTACTATTAATTCTCTAGTACCTTGTCTTTTTCTTTTCTGAATCCTTTACCTCTGGTTACTATTAGGTCCAAATGTGCTTTATGGCCATAGGATCCAACTGCACCGCCTTTGCTCATAAAGGTATTATCTTTGAGCACATCAGATACGAATTCTACTTCCTCTTTTTTTACTCTTTGGAAGCGGTTCTATATTAGCATTAATTACTTGGATTGCATTTTCATTCTTTGATTTCTTTTTTGGTTTATCTTCTACTTCATCTAGAGGTCTTTTTTTAGTTTCTGGGTTGGTAGAATCGCTGTTTGAATCTGAAGATGAATCAGATTCACTCTTTTTTTTGGAATCATTATCACTATCTGAATTGTCGGAATCACTAGACTGTTTTTCCTTCTTTTCATCATCCGAGCTGTCATCTGAACTGTCGGATTTGGTTTCCTTCTTTTCATCATCTGAACTATCAGAACTGCTGTCAGAGTGAACTGTCGGATTTGGTTTCCTTCTTTTCATCATCTGAACTATCAGAACTGCTGTCAGAGCTATCGGAGTCATCAGAATCTGAGCTACTAGAATCAGAGGAATCTGTATCATCAGAACTATCACTTGATTCATTATCAGCTTCAGAATTCTTTTTAGTTTCCTGGTCTGAATCATTATCTGAACTGTCACTATCTGATGAATCCTTGCTAGAACTGTCACTGTCTGATGAATCCTTGCTAGAACTGTCACTGTCTGATGATTCGTTATCTGAACTATCTGAGGAATCATCATCTGAGCTGTCACTATCTGAGGAATCATCGTCTGAGCTGTCACTGTCTGAAGAATCCCCGTTTTCAGAACCTTTTTCAGAAGAGTCGGAACTAGAAGACATTTCTACTTGAACATTTCTACGCTGATGCTCCAATTTCAGCATTTCAACCGTTTCATTGTACCCATTGTCGTCCAAATATTTAATTATATCTTGAATATTCATATTCAGCTTTTCAAAAAAAAAGAAAAAAAAATTCAATTGAAACCCAGTTTGTTTATTCGAATGAAACGTATACAAGTAGCTTGCTATCCAACAGCTCTAATTTCTCATTGTACAATGATACATTGCGGTAGCCTGGGTTCAGCGCAGATACCATGACACACCCAGCACATGTACGATACTCGCTGTATTTATCAAACACAGTGAATCGCAAAAACGATAATTCAGGCACTCTAGTTTTAAGATGGAAGTCTGTGGTTTCCAAGTGTGGTAGTTTCTTGAAATTCGTAAACCGTGGGTTGAAACAGTTTTGAATAGTAATTGTTCGGATTTTTTCACATTTCGTTGGTGTCGCCAAACTGATTTGGATGTATGGGTTCAAGTTTGGTAGTTTATATGCAGAGATGATCGTGAATTTGAGTTTTCTTTGTTCGGTTTCTTTGAACGATGGTTTGAGCACGTACCCAATTTGGTTATTTTGGTTAAAAAGACCAAGGTTGAGTTGCATACCTCGGTCAAAGGATTGATAGTTTAATGCCACTAGTTGGCACCCAGCAACCCAATACTCCATTGGGTCATAGTTGCTACTCAAGATTCTATTTCCAGACGGATATATTCTTGAAAACGCTTTAGAGTTGAAATTTCTATAACCTTCCAAATCCTGTTTGGCTAGCTTATATGCCTTTCCTTCGCTAAATGAAACCACTTCTTCAAAGGAGTATTCTTCGTCAAACGACTTGAATTTGGTTGATCTAAAGTAAACCGCAAGATCAGAGAGCTTTTCACTAGTCTTGTTTTTCTTTGTCAAGCCCTTTTTAAGCTCTGCTTCTTCATCAACATCACCACAAAGACAGGCAAAAATAGCCTTCTTTTTCTTTGAGGAAACACTACTGCTGTCACTAGTAGGAGCTCTCGTTGTCATTACTAAATCTATGATTAGAGCAATGGTTACTGTTTGATGGTTGTTGGAAATTTAGAGAGCGTGATGCTCCTTGAATTACTGGTTCGGATTCTTTGGTATTGATGGTGCTAACTCGCTTTGCATTAATGGCTCTTCGCTCCCCGCTGTTTTCAATAGATACAGTTTCCATTACAGCTACCTGTTCTTCCTTTGGCAATAGCTCTTTTTCTCCATCTTTCAAATTGTAGTTGTGTTCACCATCTTTCTTGCTTTTGTTCTTTTCATTATCTTTTTCTCCATCATCTTTTGAATTAGAATCCTTTTCTCTTTCCTTGGCAGTACAATCTATAGTGGAATCAGTTTTCTTTTCACCGACTACTTCTTCAACAATATTAGTTGTCGCTTTAATAATACCTCCAGCAATATTACCAGCATTCCCAACCAAATTAAAACCCAAGCTTTTCAAATCATTGAGTCTATCTTCAAAAATATTTCCAACAAAATCAGTTCTAATAGAAACCAAAGAGGTACTAGTATGTAATCCCATCTTGTTATCAACCATTTCATCATCATCCTTTGTTTTCTCTTCAACACTTTTTCCCTTTATGAGAATCTTGTATTTCAAGTTTTCAGGAGTAAACTCTTCAACAGGCTCTAGTAGCAAAAGGTCTCCAAATATTTCAATCATTATATCTGCCATCATATCTTGTTGCTTGAGTCCACAATGTACTTCTAATGATAATATCAGAGGATATGGTGATTTGATGAATGCATTATCTTTAATAGTTTGAATAACATCTCTGAATTTGATATGAGAGGTGAATGTATGTCCATGAGTAATAATTGGTTCTTCTAACCCATCCCAACAGTCCAATTCAACACACCTACACCCACTATTCAAAATTTTAACATATGAATGGAGTGAAGCTACACCAGCTAATTGGTCGCCATCCAAATAAGAATTATGAGAAGAATTGATGTAATAATCAGTCATTGGTCTATCCATATCAAATTCAACATATTTTTGCAAATTAGTTGAATTAATATAAAGTTCAAACTCTTGAATTGTTACAGGATCAGAGACGTTAGGAACAGGATCATTCTGTAAAGCACAGAATTGAACAAAGATTGATTTTGGCATTTGAATACTTTTCAATTCGATCTTTTCAGTTTGACTCCTTTGTAGCTCCATTGAAGCCCTAGTAGCAAACGAGCGACATATCAAGTTGTATAATTCTAATATATCCGTCCTATCTTTTTGGATTATAGTTGAATTTCTAGTGAGCATAAATTTAAAGAATTTCTTTGGGTTTAAAAAGGAAGTGTGGCGTTCTTTGGTTGAAATTCAGAAAAGCATAATAGGGTTTGTTGTAATTTGAATGGTAGAATAGGCGAGTTTTTTAAATAGACTTTTATTAACTGCAAAGAGTAAAGTCCGTATGATTGCTCTATTTGCCGATACCGAATAACTGTTTTTCCAGATTCAGAATTATTTTCGTGTAACCAATCCTGCACATGATCTTTAATTGAAACCAAACCTATGGCATAGCAAGCTATTGTTTGAATAATTCAAGATAATAGCCTCGAACAGGTTAGCTTTGAATTAAGCTTTAAATCTTGTCAAACTTTAAATCTTGTTAAGCTCTCAATCTTGTTAAGCTCTCAATCTTGTCAAAATTTAAATCTTGTTAAGCTCTCAATCTTGTCAAAATTTAACTTTGAATTAAACTTTAACTAGAAACCTACTTTAACTCTAGACTTTTAAATTTTAAAGTTTTTAACATAGATCTACAGTTAACCAAAAAAGTAAATAGATCCATTAATAGATCTTTTACAAATATTAAACAAATATTTTATTGTTCGTTTTGCTCCAGTAAAGCCTTTCTTTTTTCCATTGCTTCATTAAAAGTTACTTGGTTCGGTACAATTTCAGTCAGGAATTCAAATTCATGTATATCATTAATAGCACTAGCCACATCCTGATAATTCAAAGTTTTTCTATGATTCTGAAGGGTAAATTGATGTGCTTCCATTGTCAAAATTTCCAAGAATAGATGTGTAGCTATAGTAACTGCATACACTCCATCAAGAGATATATTATGCACCTGTTTATCCAGTTTCATTATATTCTTGATTTTCGCTTGTGGAATTGCAGTTTTCTTTTCCATTTTTTTAGATTGAGATTTGAAAATGTTTTGGTTCTATTTTCTCTTGGGTTTGGTTTGTTTGCTTTGGTTTAATATTCCTTTTACAAAAATCAATTCTGTTCCTGGGGAATTCAAGAGTAATTATTACTAATGTAGAAAAAAGAAAGAAAAAGAAGAAAGCAGGAGAAAAGTCTAATTTACAAGGGGAAACAAATCCTGTTGATACAGTTCATACAGCGGATGGAGTTGATACAGTTGGTACAGTTTATACACCGGACACACCTGATACTGGTGATGCAGGTGATCTATTAGGAGAATCTATTGAAGGAGAGTTAATTTATCCGAATGGAGAAGCAGAGATTACAAATGAACAAGATAACCAAGAAGATAACCAAGAAGAAGATAACCAAGAAGAAGATAACCAAGAAGAAGATAACCAAGAAGAGCAAGATAACCAAGAAGAGCAAGATAGCCAAGTAAAGAGAAACAAAAGCAGTGAAAGCTTTACAACAGAAGATGAATGGACAGTAGTAGAGAAACCAAAACAACTACGAATAATTTCAGCTCCTAAACAAGAATTGCCTAAAAGCACACCAAAATTAAAACAAGAAATTACTAAAAAACAACGGGAAAACCAACAAAAAGCACTCAAATTAAAACTGTTAAAACAAGAGCAAGAAGAGTACTTTTTTACTAATCAAGATTGCAAAAAGAGAGATTGCGGTTACATAGGAGAGAACAAGAACGACAAAAAATACTAGAGTTAAAACAAAAAGAATCTAAACCAAAGTGGTAATAGATCTGTTTAAATATATATTTTTCAATCACGTTAAACTTTTAAACTTTGAATCACGTTTAAAGTTATTCACCATGTAAATACCAGACTATTTTTAATGCTCTATTTAATACCAGACTATTTTTAATGCTCTATTTAATACCAGAGTATTATCTATTACTCTAGTTTTGATACCATTAAACTCTATATTCCAATAAAAGCCTCACAGTAAAAATTGATCTTTGCAAAAATGAACAACACAAAGTCAACATTTAAACTATTACTAATTGGTGATTCAGGAACAGGAAAATCTTCTCTTCTTTTAAGATTTACAGACGACATGTGGTACTCTTACTTAATAAAGGCTCTCTCCAGACGAAGTATCAGCTACAATTGGAGTAGATTTCAAAGTCAAGATTATTACCGTAGACAATGAAAAGTACAAACTCACCATATGGTTACTATAATTAATACAGGGATACCGCTGGACAAGAACGTTTCAGAACGCTTACTAGTTCTTACTATAGAGGCGCTCAAGGTGTCATCCTAGTATACGACG
The DNA here is from genome assembly GCA_027604185.1 of Boothiomyces macroporosus. Lineage (NCBI taxonomy): Eukaryota > Fungi > Chytridiomycota > Chytridiomycetes > Rhizophydiales > Terramycetaceae > Boothiomyces > Boothiomyces macroporosus. Next base: position 25,132 of record JADGKB010000113.1, on the reverse strand, counting down.
TATCAAACAAACAAACATTTACTCACTTGCAACAATGGTTCACTGAACTAGAAACCTACTCAAACAAACAAGTAGTAAAAATGATTGTGGGAAACAAGACTGATAAAGAAAACAGACAAGTTAGTAGAAAAGAAGGAGAATTGTACGTTGAATTTAATATAGGTTTGCTAGGGAAATGGGGACACTGTTTATTGAGACTTCAGCAAAGACTACTGTGGGTGTGAATGATGCGTTTGTGGAATTGGTTAGGAAGATTATTGAAACTCCGGAATTGCATAGTCAGCCTACTAGTAATTTGAATCTGGATTCAAAACCTGAACCTTCATATTGCTCTTGTTAAAATATACTTTTTTTACTCATAAAGTTTAAGGTTGGGTATTAGAATTATCTTTAGGATTATTAGAATTATCTTTAGGGTTGTTGGAATTATCTTTAGGGTTGTTGGAATTATCTTTAGGGTTGTTATGATTAAGGTTTGGTAGTGGATATTCTTTACGATAATTAGTTGATTTATAATGTATATTTTCACATGATTAAACATTATTTTCACATGCTACAAATCAAACTCATGGAAATAAGGTTTTCTTTCATTTAACAAATGTATTCAGCCTTTCATGTATAATTCTTGTGGCTTAAAAGGCAGTGCCAAGTATTTAAACTAGAGAAATCTAAAAAAAAATCAATGCTGTTCCCAATAGTACTTGCAACCAAAGCAAGTTTCATTGCAGATACAAACTCGGTTTCAAATCATCATTTTGCAAAATACACGGAACTGAACAAGCCCGCTGATTACGTGCAAGATAATCAAGAACAAGGATACGTAAAGTACGAGCAGTTTCACTTTGGACCTAGTAATTTCCAAGATGATACAGTAAATGAAATGTTTGTTAAACTTGAATCAGCTCCATCATCATCAAACTTTTACGTTTCTCCTCAAAAAGTGACTTTAAATACAGTTATCCAAGTTTCAGATCAGCCTAATCTTGTTTTTAAATGGACTTGGGATACTTGTGCTGGAAGAACAGATTCTAGTGGAAATGTGGTTGCTAATCCTGTTAAAACTGCTAATGGATGTGTAACTCCAAATGGTGATCCTACTTTTGATGCTAATGGATCTTCAGTGTTTCCTAAAGGGTTTTCTAGTTTACAATTGGTGCCTGCATATGGCGGATCAGCAATTGATTTACTTGCATTTGTACCAAACACGAATGTACTGGTCGGAGTTACTCAGCAAGCTTCTATAGATATAACAAACATCAAATCTGGTTATTATTATATAGCAATGAGTGCCACTGACGCAAATAACAACCTAGTATCAGGGAAATCATTTGTTTTTATTATCAAGAATATCCAAGACTTGCCCAATATCCGTAATCAATACTAATATAGAAAACTTGGTGTTATATTCACCCTTGAAAGCATCTTATTGGTCTGCCAACACAACTTACTCTATCAGATTTGGATTAAATGTGTTGAACGGGTACATTCCTGATCAGTACTATGTAGACATTCTGGATGAATACAACAATATAATACAAGCTAAAGCCATAGGGCCATCGTATCCATTTGCTAACGATACACTGTTTGGACCAAGTAAACCAGTGAATTACACAAGGTGGCATATTGGAACTAATTATGTCAACAAAAAGTTGAAGATTAGGCTGACTGGAGTCCAAGTGCAGGGAAATACTGTTGTAGAGTTGCCTGATCCGCCAAGAGTTACTAGTGATTTGTTTTATATTGGGCAAGCTTTGCCTTCTGGTTTACCTTAATATTTTATTACTTATTGACATTTCTTTTAAAACTCTTTATTATGGAGGAGCTATTTAAAGAAAGTATTTAAATGTTGAAGGAATGCTTTGACATATTCTTGTTATTCTCTTTAGTTCACAACATTCGCTGAGGTTGAACAAGCAGAAAAAAGTAGGCTACAATTGCAGGAAAAAGTCATTGCTGCATGCCAATAGCAAAGGACGAAAGCTTACAACATCAAAGGAATTCAAAGACTGCTTTTTTCTTTGATGTTTTGGGAAGCACAGATCCCAGACCAAATCAGAATGCATAAAAGACATTAGCAACAAAAAATCTGTATGAAAAAACATATAAAACCTGTTGAATCCGTTTCGTACTTTGTACTTTTATCTGACTGTAGAGCTTGTACCGCTATGCTACACCTTTTGAAGTATTTCTGAGTGTCATAGGGATTCTTATGGCACTAGTAGCTGGTGCACTAACTCCAATGACAACTGTTGTTTTTGGTGATATGGTTGATACGTTCTCCAAATGGAATGTGCAACCCTTTATCGGCGCGCTTTTGACGGCTGAACAACTACAAGATCAAATCAATAACCACGCTTACTACTTTTGCTTATTTGCCGGTAACTTTTATTTAAATTAGCAATCATCTTTGTAGGGACGTTTACTTATATGATCTTGTTTATCTATACTAGTGAGCATTCTTCTCAACGAATTAGAACGGCTTATTTGAAAGCTGTTCTTTCACAAGAAATTTCATTCTTTGATACTGTTGGTGCTGGTGAAATTACAACTAGAGTTACTAGTGATACATTGTTTATTAAAGAAGGAATGGGGGAAAAGTTTCCAATTATTGTTGCTTCTGTAGCGGCTCTGGTTTCTGGATTAACCATAGCGTTTGTGAAAAGTTGGAAATTGACACTGTTAATGCTGGCTATTGTCCCGTTCTTTCTTGCTTCTACTGCTGCACAAGGGATTTTCACAAACAAATTCCAAACTAGAATTTCTGATCTGTACTCTTCATCTGGTGTTATTGCGGAAGAAGTCTTTTCTGCAATTAGAACTGTTGTCAGTTTGAATGCTCAGGACAAAGTGGCTAGGGTTTATAGAGAAGGATTATCGCAAGCTAAAGAAGAAGGCATCAAGAAAGCCAAAGCAGTTGGTGCAGCACAAGCAGGCTTTTACCTATTCTTTTTCATGTGCTATGGCTCAACATTTTGGTACGCTAGTTTATTGATTACAAATAACGAAATATCTGTTGGAAACATGCTGACTATTGTTTTGGCTGTTATGACTGCTGTGTTTGGATTAGGGCAAATTGCACCTAATTTATCGTCCATAGCACAAGCTAGAGCTGCAGCTTACAAAATCTTTGAGACCATTGACAGAGTTCCTTTGATTGATTCTTCAAGCAATTCTGGATTCATACTGCAAAAAGAAAACGTGCAAGGTGGAATCGAGTTTACCAATGTTAACGTAAATGTTTCTTACTCTAGTTTACCTATCCATCAAGACCAGATACGAAAATTCTAAACAATTTCAATTTGAAAATCGAGCCAGGTACAAGCATTGCACTTGTTGGCCAATCAGGGTCGGGAAAATCCACTATTATACAGCTACTCGAGAGATTTTACGATCCCAACTCTGGCAAGATTCTTTTGGATGGGCGAGACTTGAAATCAATCAGTTTGGCATCTCTTCGTCAAAACATTGCCATTGTGTCGCAAGAGCCAGTACTGTTTGATGGAACTATTATGGAGAATGTTGGATTTGGACTATCTGGAACTCACTTGGAGTCAGCGTCGCAAGATATAATCGAAAAGATGGTACACCGTGCCTGCAGGGAAGCAAATGCAACTGAATTCATTGAGCAGCTGCCAAACAAATACAATACTGCTGTTGGAGAGAGAGGAATGCTGTTATCTGGTGGACAGAAGCAAAGAATAGCGATCGCTCGAGCAATAATTAAAGATCCAAAGATTTTGTTGCTAGGTTGATTTAAACTAATTTAGATGAAGCAACATCTGCTTTGGACTCTCAATCTGAAAAGCTAGTTCAAGAGGCTCTTGAAGCTGCTTCAAAGTCTCGCACTACAATCACTGTAGCGCACCGACTAAGCACGATTGTCAACTGCGACAAGATTGTGCTGATGGTTCATGGCGAAATCAAAGAAATCGGGAATCATCAAGACCTGCTTGCCAATAACGGGTTGTACGCTAATTTGGTAAAACTCCAACTTGTAGAAACGGGAAAAGCTGGCAATACAAATATAGCTGACTCTAAAGATTCTTTACAAAGAAATCCTACTGTTATTGCAAGATCACAGTCCAACAAATTTACGGCAAGCGTTGATTTGGAAAGCCAAGCTGGAATTAAAAGATATACCAAAAGGCAAGTATTCTATGAACTGATGAAACTCAGTTCATCTGAAATGAATTATATCATCCCAGCGGCAATATTCGCTACAATTGTGGGGCTAGTAAACCCATTCTTTTCTTATAGTTATGCTAATTTGGTTACAGACTTTTCGTCCGGTGTAGATTTAAGCAGTAAAGGTATTCATTGGGCCCTAGTGTTCTATGGATGTGGTGCTACTTCTTTTACTGCTTGTTTTCTATACAACTCGCTGTTTGGGACATCCAGTGAAATCTTGGTAGAAAGGGTTCGAGCCAAAATATTTTCTGCTCTCGTCAAGCAAGATATTTCTTTTTATGATAATGAAGAACACACTGTAGGTGTATTGACTTGCACTTTATCGACGAATGCTCAGCTACTGCTTGGTGCAACTGGAGTTCCTTTCGGAGGGCTGGGGCAACTATTCAGTTGCGTGGTGGTCAGTATCCTGATATCATTCTTTACTGGATGGAAACTAACGCTAGTAGCTGTATCCCTACTTCCATTCCTCATATTGAACATTGTGGCTCGGTTCCTGGTAGCAGGGTATTTGACAGAAAAAAACAAAACTGCAAACCAAATATCAGCAAAGATCGCAAATGAAGCGGTCTCTGCCATTAAAACTGTTCAGTCACTCACACGAGAAACAGCAGTTGTAGATCGATACACAACAGTGATGGAAGAGACTTTGAGAAACGGATTAAACAGTGCAATTGTCAGCTCACTTGTTTTTGCGTTTTCAGAAGCCAGTGTATTTGCAATTTATGCGCTAGTGTTCTATTACGGTGGTCACTTGCTTGCTTACGAGGGCTACACACTCAATACCTTTTTCACAGTGTTTATTGAAATCATCTTTGGAGCGAAAGCAATGGGAGTTGCTTCTGCGCAATTGCCAGACTTTTTCAAAGGATTAGATGCCGCAATAGAACTGTTGAGTCTCTTGGATTCAAAAGCCATTATAAACGTTGACGGTGGAGGCAAAAAGATCGATATCACTGAAGGCAAGATTGAACTGGAGAATGTTAAATTTCACTACCCGACTCGGCCTGATAGTCAGATTTTGAAAGGAATCTCTTTGGAAATTAAACCAGGCCAGTTTGTCGCGTTTGTTGGTTCAAGTAAATATCAACTGACTTTAGGTGGTTGTGGTAAAAGCACAGTCTTGCAATTGATTGAAAGGTTTTACGACCCTACTTTTGGCAAGATATTAATGGACGGGAATCAAATCACTTTTCTGGATGTGCAGAGCTACAGAAAGCAGATCGGTTTAGTTTCACAGGAACCAAACCTGTTCAATGCTTCAATCAGGGACAATATCGCGCTAGGCTTGGACTATAATCCAACCCAAGAAGAATTGGACGAAGCGTGCAGAAAAGCAAACATTTACGAATTTATAATGGGCTTACCCGACAAGTACGATACCCAGGTTGGATTTAAAGGCGGCCAATTATCTGGCGGCCAGAAACAACGCATTGCGATAGCGAGGGCTCTGATCAGGAACCCTAAAATCCTCCTCTTGGACGAAGCGACTTCAGCCCTTGATGCAGAGTCTGAGAAAGTTGTGCAAGAAGCGCTAGATGCCGCATCAAAGGGAAGAACCACCATCGCCATTGCACACAGGCTTTCATCGATTCAACACGCCGATATGATTTATGTATTTGGAGAAGGAAAAGTATTGGAAAAAGGGACGCACGCCGAGTTGTTTGCAAAGAAAGGTGCCTACTATCAGCTGGCAGTCCACCAAAACTTGGAGTAATATATAAATACAGGATTTCCAGAATAACCGTTAAATTACAAATTCCAATTGAACTTTTTGGGAATTCAAAAAAGTAATTGCAAATATATTAAATGGCAGAATTTGCCACTGGTATTTAATCCAATTTCAAGCCAGCCGATCAAGTGTTTTTTCACGGATTTGAAAGGTTTTCAAACATAAAGATGTACTTGGGTATTTGTGCAATTGCACAATAATCGCGTGACTAAAATAATCTTTTAGTATACTCTCTACTTCTTGGTTCAACTCTATCTCCATAATTAATATCTTATCAGACTTCAAGTAAGATTTGGCGAGGTGTAGTTTCACTAGGTGATCATCGAAGGACGTGAATGAATCAAAATGCTCAATTTCAGCATGGAACATGTGTAATCTAAATTAGGGTATTCGTACATTTGGAAAAGTTCATGGTCCGAGTAATTTTGTTTTGGGTCTAGAAATTCTCTAACTGGACAAGTAATGTTGAAATACTTTGGGATTATACCAACAGAGTTAAATATTTCAGAGTGGTGAAGCTGCGTTAAATCTACACCTCCAATTGAGATGCTCCCCTCCGCAATAAAGTAATTTTGTAAAATCCATTTAACGTCTAATTCACCATCAGGAATAACACCTATCCTTTCTCCCTCTTCAATGACTACATTAACTTTTGATAAAATAATCTCGTTATTCTGGGTTGCAATGGTGACATTGTGGAATTCAATTTGGTTACTACTTGGAAACGAGATAGCTGGCGGCATTTTACCTCTAAACGAATTGACCTTGGTCACTTCATGGAAATTTGTATATGTTTGCAAATAGTTGGAAAAGAACACTTTTATATCCAAAGCAATTGATAGATAGCCAATAAACAGTAACAACTGCAATCCCAATTTATCATCCACTCCTGGCCACACCTTGAAAGACAGCAAAATAACTGCGAGTATGCATCCAATGACTAAATCTACTCTTAGAGAAACCCAGCACTTTGTCAGTGCCTCTAGGGATAAGCTGCGGTTATAAAAATCAATTTCTGTGTACAATTTTCCCTGCACAAATTTGCTTTCACAAAAAGCAGTTGCAATATCCCTAGCCAACTCTGACTCTGTTATCAACTTTGACACCAATTTCTTCAAGTAGTAGATTTTTTCGTTTACATTTTTAGCCAGGCTGAGGTACTTGACTCCAAAAAACGGTATTCCAAGAAATACAAGCCCTGCTGCTGCTGAAATCCACTGATCGAATATCAATGTGGTAAAGATACCTAATATTGTAATGCTGGATATTATAGCGAAATGAGTGTACATGTTGTCCATTAAATGTTCATCGATGCGGCTATTATTGATTCCAAAATAGCCGTAGCTGTTGAATTTTGAAAGATCCACGAAACTTTTCAAGAATATTGAATGATATGCTGTTTTCTGAATAATATTTGAAGCAAAGGTGCCAGCGTAGTGGTTTAGAATCCTTACAACTAATAAACCAGACATGGATGCCAAAAAAGTAAGCACCAAAATGTAGAGATGAACTTGAATATCATCCGTTACTGTTGGCAAATAGTCAATCAATATGATAATGAACGCATCAAAGACAAAAAGCGCCATTTGAGTAATGCAAACCAATAGCGGAAAGAATATAGGGAATGCTATACCCCCAGCATTACGCAAATAGTCAACAAAAGATATTGATTTGAAAGGAATAGCGTATTCTTTCTGATACACTGCTGAATCGACTTTTTCTGTAAACTGCACCTTAAATTTCTTGATTGGCTTGATTAATCCGTTAGTAATGTTCAGAACCAAATCTGCATTCGGAAATAGTTCAACATCATTCGTTACCAATATTCTGGTCTTGTGAGCCAAGAAACCGCAAATCGCTCGTTCAAAAATGGATTTCTTTAGCTCCCTTTCCACAGTTTCCAAAGAATCATCCAACAAGACCAATTTTGAGTCTGAATAAATTGCTCTAGCCAAACAAACTCTTTGTACAAAACTACTAGTCAATTCAATTTGGTGGACTGGAGTGAAATCTTGATTTTCTAAAGATTGAATATCGCTAATCAGGTCGCAACAAGATATTGTTCTGTAGTACCTTTCAGTCTCAAATTCTTGACCGAAAATAATGTTTTCTCTTATTGTTCCATTCAGCAACCAAGGGTCTTGTGAACAGTAAGCAATCGGGGTTGGCTCATCTATAATAGACTGTCCAAAGTAGATCCCCCCGCTAGTACAAAGCAGTTCTAATGTTAATATGGCTATACTTGACCGAAGCGCTCTTAAAAAACTGGTCTTCCCAGATCCACTCTCTCCGCATATGATTGTTAAACCACCTTTTGGTAGTGTTAGCCCTTTTCCATTGTATCTCAAGGTAAATCTCTGGTGATAGTCAGAGTGGTACTGAAAACATGTATTTGGATAGATGTGCAACACATAGTTTGGATGGTAAATTCCAAAGTTGCTCTTGATTACTACATCTTTTGGTTGAGGCACATTTGTTTTTAAAGACTGCACAATATCCAATGCTTGCAAAGAGTCTGTCAGCAAACTGTTCAGCTCCAGGCTAATGCCAGATAATAGCTTGAACATGTATACAATCACTAGTGTGTTATAATCTAGTCGTTCAGCTATTAGATAATAAATTAATAGAATTGTAATTGATCCAGTGGTACACACAGTGTTAAAGTATTTGTGAATATTTCTCCAGAACAAGAGCGAAAGTAGAGATTGCTTTTTAAAGTTTAACCAGTCTTCAATATTTGGTTTCAATTGGAATATAATCAAATCTACATAGCTTTCCAAATAAGTTTGTTGCGCTTGTTCCAGTTGTGATTGATAAAACTGATTTCTATTTTTTCGATATTCATCCACATGTTCAAAGCCAATATTCACGATAAATCTGATCAAGAGAACCAAAGTGAACAATATGCATTTAGAATCGAGATAAATGGTGTATGCGGATAATAGCACGAACTGAAGAGGCAGCAGCCATAGTTTGTACATGTTTTCAAAGTAGCTTTTACACAAATCGAAATCAAATGGTGTGCTATTGTCGTAAGATAGTTTTAGCAATACAGTGTTGATTCTAATCGATATTCTTCTTCCAATAAAAGAAGTGTAGTTGGAGAAGATTGAATCTAGTAACAGCAAACCCAGGAACAAGAAATATTGGTAGTGATTGAGTATATCTTGGATTAGCATTGATAGTGCGATTGGTATAGATACACTAGCAAGTAAAGGGATAATCGCAATCAATTGCTGGTAGAATATCAGATTGTAATTCAATCGTAAAAGATTTGACAATAATGTTTTTGGTCTTTCTTGTTCAATTCTAGTATTTAATAGTGGTGTATGTTCATTAATTCCAACACCTTCTTCAATTTGGTCAGGTAGCTCTACTATGTATTCATTCGCGTTTTCAGGTAAATACGATTCAGTAAATCTGTGGATAATGTTTTCAGCAGAATCATCAAAAGTAAGTTAAAATTTACATTCTTTTAGCTCGTCAAACTCATTCAGTAGCAATCCAGACCCAATTGATAAAAGCTCGTTTATCTGAGTGTAGAATAAACTAAATCTTTTTGGTTCGGTATTATTAAGCAAGACCCTATCCACTAGTCGCGACCATAGCTGAATGTATTTGGAAAGAATCAGGTTCATTATCGATATTGCTGGGTATCCTACAATAATTAAATTCCTGGTATTCATCTCTGGTAAATTTGGGAGCGGCGGTAATTCAGGAATCACTGGTGGATATTCCAAAACTATTTTCTTTATAGCTTCAACAAGGTAATCCAACAGCCCGAACTCAAACATAATAATGTAGCATTGGGTAAGCACGACATAAAATTCGAATTGAACTGTATCCAGCTGTTCGCTTACCATCCCATCCAATATACATCCAAAATCACGATAGTCTATGCTAGTTTTCAAATCAAAGCTGAATTTGAGTTTCAAATTCGAGACCACCAGTCCAAAAATAAACACTGAATTGATGGCATAGAGAATAAAAGATTGTAAATCCAAGTCCATCGTAAGGAGTATAATGTTTGAGGTGAATGTGGCAATCACAAAGAGTGTCTTTAAGATGATGAGTAATTTTAGTACAAGCAATGAGCGTGAAACCAGGTGTGGATGGCGGCTCTCTTGAACCAATAAATCCCTTATTTCCGTCTCTACATGTTTCTTTTTTTTGTAAAATAGTAGCAGGGTGGTGGGTAAAAGATAAATGAGGACTTTGATATCGATATCCATTGGACGCGAAAGTGAAAAAATTTAAAAGTTGGACAATGAGTTTAGCATTCGAGTCTGTTGGGCAATTCTAGTATACTCGAGGTAGTGGATTCTTTGAATTGCGGAAACGGCCGGTATCTTGTTGGAGGAGTTGAGCGATGGTAACTACCAAACCAGAATCAACTGTAAAATATTATCTTGTTATAACACGTGATTGAACGGATGCAAAATATCTGTCTGATAAAGGAATCGAGACATGCCACCGACCGGATGCCTATTTCCGCATATGAGAAGGATTGCAAGTACTTTAAAACGCGCAGTTGTTTTTTCAGCATCTGCAATCAAAAAAATGCACATTTCAAAAGCTGAAGCTTTCAAGCAGCATCAAGCAGCAGTGACCAGAAACTATTCTATCGACCCCCGCATCGGTAAGTAGAGTTAATTCAGATTATCGCACAGTCTCTGGTGTCAATGGACCTCTTGTTATTCTCGATCAAGTGAAATTCGGAAAGTTTGCAGAGATTGTTGAACTCACTTTACCAGACGGAACTAAAAGATCGGGACAAGTGCTTGAAGTACAAGGGAAAAAGGCGATTGTGCAAGTATTCGAAGGAACCAGTGGAGTGGACGTAAAAGCTACTAGGGTAGAATTTAGTGGTGATATTCTTAAAATGCCTGTCAGTGAAGACATGCTTGGGAGAGTATTCAACGGATCTGGTAAATCTATCGATAAGGGACCTAAAGTATTTGCGGAAGAATACTTGGATATCCAAGGTAACTTGCTGTTAAATCTAGGTCAACCAATCAATCCGTTCTCTAGAATTTACCCTGAGGAAATGATTCAGACCGGGATTTCAGCAATTGATACAATGAACTCTATCGCTAGAGGACAAAAAATTCCAATCTTTTCAGCAGCTGGTTTACCTCACAATGAAATTGCTGCTCAAATTTGTAGACAGGCAGGTTTGGTAAAGAAATTGGATAAGGGAGTAGTTGACGATCATGAAGATAATTTTGCTATTGTCTTTGGTGCAATGGGTGTAAACTTGGAAACTGCGCGATTCTTCAAGCAAGATTTCGAAGAAAACGGATCTATTGAAAGAGTTACCTTGTTCCTTAACTTGGCTAATGATCCTACAATTGAGCGTATCATTACTCCTAGATTGGCACTGACTACGGCTGAATATTATGCTTACCAATTGGAAAAGCACGTCCTAGTTATTTTAACAGACATGTCCTCTTATGCTGATGCTTTGCGTGAAGTTTCTGCTGCCAGAGAAGAGGTGCCAGGAAGAAGAGGTTATCCAGGTTATATGTATACAGATTTGTCTACAATTTACGAAAGAGCAGGTAAATTTTAGTAATACTAGGTCGCGTTGAAGGTAGAAATGGATCAATTACCCAAATACCTATTTTAACTATGCCTAACGATGATATGACCCATCCAATTCCTGATTTGACTGGATTCATTACCGAAGGACAAATCTTTATTGATCGCCAGTTGTATAACCGTCAAGTAATATCTTATTAATTCTGATTTATCCACCAATTAACGTGCTCCCTTCATTGTCTCGATTAATGAAGTCTGCTATCGGAGATAAGCTAACTCGAAATGACCATGGTGATGTTTCTAACCAGTTATATGCTAAATATGCTATTGGTAGAGATGCTGCTTCTATGAAAGCTGTTGTGGGTGAAGAAGCATTGAACGCAGAAGACAAACTTGCACTTGAATTCCTTGAAAAGTTTGAAAAATCATTCATTAGTCAAGGTAAATAATACTGATAATAGGTCCATATGAAGGAAGAACCATTTTCGAAAGTTTGGACTTGGCATGGTCATTGCTCCGTATCTTCCCTAAAGAAATGTTGAACAGAATTCCTCAAAAAATATTGGCAGAGTATTACCAAAGAGCAAAAGCTACCAAGGCAGGTGCTGCAGATACGGCTTACTTGAATGCTCAGCCAGTTGCTTGAAATAAATTCCTTTTTTTAAAATGATTTATTTAGATTTGCTCATACAACTCTACAAGCCGTTTCATTCCCACAATCCATTTAGTGTCATCTTGCGGAACACCAGCCATCAAAGCAGTGACTGCACTCTTGGCAGTTCCAAAATCTCTTTGACTTAGCGCTACCATTAATATTAATCACCTAAACTTATCTTGTACGCAGGAGCCAGGAGTATAGGCGCTACCTGTTTATTAGCCAGTCTATCAAACAAAAACTCTAATCGCTTATCAGTATCTTCAATCATTCGTGGGTTGGCACGACTATTTTGCTTTACAGCATCAAGCGTATCTGTGATTATGGAAACTATTGTTGATTCTGGGTTTGATACTCCGTGAAGGATTTCTTGGTCTTTTAAAGCTTTGGAAGCTAGAGGTGGGTCGTTCCATCCCGCTCCGGAAACGTTTTGGTATGATTTGTTTGCAACGATATTAGCTTGGTTGTCGTATTCTGGATATGCAGAGAATCTTTGGCCTTGAACTGGGGCTGGTGGTAGGTTTGCTGGAGGATATCCGGGTTGTGCTGGTGGATAGCCTTGCTGAGGAGAGTATTGTGGTTGTTGATATGCTTGCTGGGGTCCCTGTTGATATCCTTGCTGATATCCTTGCTGAGGAGGGTAGGTTTGCTGATATCCCTGTTGGAATTGCTGCTGTTGAGGATTCTGTGGTTGGGGATTCTGCTGTTGGGCAGGATAGGGTGGTTGCGGATAGGCCTGCTGGGGAGGATACCCTTGCTGTTGTTGGAATGCTTGAAATCCCTGATACTGGTTGCTCATGATTTGCTTTTTGCCACGATTGCAAAAAAGTATTTTTCACTCGAGATCTAAATGAGCATTCGAGAATTTCAGGATATTTTCCTAGGAGGAAAGAATGGAGTGCTGGTAGTGATTGAATTAACCGCAGGTCAATGAATTATTAATAATAGGTGTGTGATCATATAACGTTAGGTACAGTCGGACTAATTCAAGGCTCAAGGGAAATTCAAGTTGTCTGAAGTCGGCGTCGGCTGGAAGAACGCAACCACTGGACAGATTATCACTGTTCCGGCTGCTGATATCGAAAAGATGCACTGGATTAGAGTAGCGAGAGAATACGAATTGAGAATCCAAAAAAAAGGAAAAATTGTCCTAAAGTTTGATGGATTTCCAAAAGATGTAAGTCAGGATTGGATTTTAATAGATCCAGAGAGCGCGGCTAACGATAGGCATTTGAAGCCATTGGTGCGCTTGTCAAGCAATTCTACGACGTTACTTTGGAGCACAAGGAAGTTTCAACCAGGGGATACAACTGGGGTCAAGCGGAATTCCAAGATTCCTCCTTGACTTTTACAGTTCACAACAAGCAAGCATTCGAATTACCGTTAACCGAAGTAGCAAATACAGTGGTATCAGGAAAGAGTGAGGTTTCAATTGAATTTGCGGTTCCAAAAGATGTTGCAAAAAGACAGGATGCTTTGGTTGAAGTTAGATTCTATGTTCCTGGTAAGATTCACTAATCCAGGTGGTGCTACTGAAGGCCAAGTAATGGAAAGTGGAAACAAGAGGGTTTACAGGTTAGTTGTACTAATGAAAGAGATAAAGATGCAGTTGATATTGATGATGAAGGCGATGAAGAAGGAGAAGTGTCATTAGCTGCTCAAAAAGCCGTTTTGGATGATGACGGTGAAGCTGTTTCTGCTGCAACATTATTCTGTGAAACAATCAAGGAAAAATCAGATGTTGGAGCAGTTACTTCCGAACTCATTTGCGCTTTTGCAGATATGCTTTGTATTACACCTCGTGGTAGATTTGAAGTCGATTTTCATGCGGAATTCTTTAGGTTGCGTGGTAAAACACATGAATACAAGATTTTGTATAGCACGATTACGAGATTGCTATTGGTACCAAAGCCTGATGAACTTCACTATAATTTCGTTATTGGCTTACACCCTCCACTCCGACAAGGTCAAACAAAGTATCCTTACTTGGTCTTCCAATTTGAAAGGGAATCTGAAGTAGAAATGACATTGAACTTGAATGAAGAGCTTAAAGAGAAATTTTCCTCCTTACAGGAGCAATATGATGGACCAACTTATCAAGTCGCTAGCGATATATTTAGTGGAGTTGTTGGAAAGAAAATACAAACACCTTCACCATTGTATAAATCTGCTCAAGGTAATTGCTTGTTAATTGAAGGCTACAGCGGTGTAAAGTGTTCATTGAAAGCGAATGAAGCCTTCCTTTATCCTCTCGAAAAGTCATTCCTTTCCATTCCCAAGCCACCAATTTATATTCCATTTAGTGAAATTTCTGCAGTTACATTCTCCAGAATCAGCAGTGTGTCTACTACCTCGACTAGAACTTTTGAAGTCAAATTTTCACTTACTTCTGGAACCGAGTACAGTTTCTCGTCTATGGCTAGAGAAGAGCATGGTCCTCTTGAAGCATTCTGTAGAAACAAAAAGATATCTGTGTTGAATGAAATTGGAGATGATGGACTTGTTGTTAACGACGACCGGCGTAAAAAGGTTGACTATAAAGATGTATTGGATGAAAGTGAATCAGAAGATGAAGATTTCGTTGCAGGAAGTGATTCAGATGTCAATGAAGAATTCAATGAAGACTATTCATCCAATTCTGAAGATGGCTCTGGGTCAGAATCTGGATCAGATGCTGGCTCTGATGATGAAGAAAAGGAAGTCAAGAAAACCATTCCAAAGAAACACAAAAAGGAAACTAAAGATGCTCCAAAGAAGCGTCAAAAGAAGGAAAAGAAAGAAGGTCCAAAAAGAGCCATGACATCTTTCTTGTACTTTTGCCGCGACTATAGAGGAAAAATCAAGGAAAAGAATCCAGGCATGTCACTTGGTGAAATTGGTAAAGAACTTGGTATCCAATGGAAAAACGTGTCTGCTGAAGAAAAACAAGTAAAAAGTACTAATATAGATATACGAAGACTTGGCAAATCAAGACAAAGAACGTTATCAAAGAGAGCTTAAAGAGTTCAAGAGTGGTGGTGCTGTAAAGAAGGAAAAACAAGAAGAAAAGAAGGCTGCTCCAAAAAAGGCAGATGTTAAAAGTGAAGAATTTGTTGTGAGTGACGATGACGATGATTTTTGAATTAAATATATTTCCTTTGCAAAGCAATTTCTCTAACTTTCTTGGCGTTATTTTTTCCAGATGCATCTACCATTTGACTAAACAGCGAATCTTTGTTTTCCAGCAACGTAGCAGGCGTATCAAACTCTACCATTTGTCCTTTCTCCAAGACTAGCACTCTGTCAAAATCTGCGATGGTGTTGAGGCGGTGGGCTATGCAAAGCACTGTTGTGTGCTGAAAGTGCTTCTTGATGGCTCGCTGGATCAGTGCGTCTGTTTCGAGATCGATTGAAGCAGTGGCTTCATCCATCACTAGAAACTTTGGCTGTGCCAGGATTGCACGAGCGAGACACAAGAGTTGGCGCTGCCCAACAGACAAGTTGTCCCCGTTTTGCGAAACAACGGAATCCAGCTTGTCACCGAGACTGCAAATGTACCCCTTGATCCCTGAATGGTCGAGCGCACTCCAGATGGCTTCATCGCTGAACTGCTTTTCGAAATCCAGGTTGCTCCTGATTGTTCCCTCAAACAGCACTGGGTCTTGCGGAATCATTTGGAGCCGTTTTCTCAGGGTTTTCAACGGGACAGTGCTGATATCTACAGTTAAAGTATCGCTACCAATTCTGTCAATCGTGATCGCTCCGTTTGCTGGCTCGATGATTCTAAAGAAGGCAGAGGCTAGGGTCGACTTGCCAGAGCCAGTGCGTCCGACGATGCCAATCTTTTCGCCGGCATTGATCTTTACGTTCAAGTCTCGAACGACTGGGTAGTCTGGTCTGGACGCATAGCACAAGTCCAAGCCAATAATTTCGACAGATCCAGCAGATGGCCAATTTTCCGCTGGTTCTTCTCCATCATCATTTTCTTTTGGAATATTGCTAGCGTAATGTGTCAATCTTTCGACTCCATTCATCTATGGTTAGAAATAAACATACAGAAGCCTCTAGTTTAGATAGCACTACAAAGAAATATAACAGTGTAAATGCCAATGACGACGAATAGGTTAATGCCATAGCAAATATTGCAATGTAATCTTCTGATATTTGCGACTTTGCTGCTTGAACTGCTGCAAATGCAACTAACCCCGTGATAGAAGCCGCTACCAATTTCACTCTGAAAACAATCCATCCAGATAAACTTCGTTTCAAATAAAGTGCCACCAAACTTTCATCCGTTAATTCTTTTTGAATTGAGATAAACTGTTGTTCTTGATTGAAAGCCTTGATGGTGCTTATACCCGCTAATGTTTCAGTAACATGGGAATCTAACGGTGAATTTTTAATAGAACTTTGCCTTTGAAATTCAATATTGGCAAAGCGGTACAAGTCAAACCAACTATATAGCAATATACTCAAGAACGCAAAAAAGACTAAATTAGTATAGTGTACCTATGATATAGTAGTTTGCGAAACAAATCAATGTTAGTGATGAGATGAGTGTCCCAAGCATTAGGGAAAAGTCCAAGATCCAAAAACCAATTTCTCTGTCAACAAGTTGTACATCTTTGCTCATTCTATTTAGAATTCTACCTATTGGATTTTGCCCAAAGAACGATAAAGGAGCTCTTAAAAGTCCAGTTAGAGCAGCATCGTGTAGATTGCAACATGCTCGAATTGACAAGTAAATGCATACAAAATGAAAGAATCCAGAACTAAATACTTCAACAGCGCTAAGCGTTCCATACAGTTTAAAGTAGAAATCATTCCTTTCAAACACGCTATCAGCAGCCCAGTAAGACAATACCAGTGGAGCAGATACCTTTGCCATAACCAAGATAAGATAGAAAAACACAAATAGAATTGGTATGGTTAACCCACCTATTGATTTGATATAATCCTTGTATACTTTAAATTCAACTGTTCCTATAATTTTGTCTTCCTCTTCAATGAAACTTTCGCCAACTTCAACAGCTTTTAGATCGGTAACTTCCTGCGCTTCTGTTTCTTCTTCAAACACATGGTTATTCACGAGTTGCTTCAGTTTGCTTTCGTGCTGAATTAGCTCGGTGAAGCTGGACGATTCGGCAATCCTGCCGTTTTCAAGGACAATGATGTGGTCCAGCTGGTTGACATACTGCAAGTGATGGGTTACCAAAAGAACGGTCTTTGGGAGTGCTTTGATTGCGGTGAATACTTGCCGGCCGACTTTGGCATCTAGCGCCGACAATGGATCGTCCAAAAGCAAAATGTCTGCGTCGCTGTAAATCGCTCTTGCCAGTGAAAGCCGCGCCTTTTGTCCGCCTAGGTTACGTACAAAATACCCGACAGATTAACTCCGTTTTCTCCAATCTCAGTGTGTATCCCGCTGGACAGCAGTGCAAGATCGGGGAGCAGTCCACACATTTCCACCACTTTATCCAGCCATTCCTTGCGCTTTGGGAGGTGGAACAGGATGTTCTGCTCGATTGTGCCAGTGATGATCCAGGGCTGCTGCGCGCAGTATGCTACTGTTCCGGATACTTTGATGGATCCGCCAGCTTTATCCATCTGTCCGATAATACTCGCCAACAGAGCGGACTTGCCAGAGCCGACAGACCCAACAACGCCAACAAGCGTGTTTGGCTGAATATCGAGATCAACCCCGCTGAGCACAAACTCGTTGTTATCATCCAGGGATGGCCACACAAAAGAGGCATTTGCAGCAAGGATACACCCACCGCCAGGTGCATGAGCGTATTCTTGTTCGTCGGCAAGCAAGAATTCAAGAATTCTATCCAGAGACTTGAACCCTTGCACAACAAGTTTTAAATTAATAGTGATTCTAAATAACGGATCTCTGAGATTACTAAAGTATAAAACAGCAGGAAAGATAATATCGGCTGTCATTTCGTTTCCCATCCAAGAATATACGACAACTGAAGCACAAATCATCATTAGAATCGAACTGTAAACAATTACTTGAACAGTAAAGATTAACCAGTATTCCAAGACCAAGTTGTATATCTGCGTTTTTCTAAATTGTTGTACTTTTATCTTGAAATATTCCTCCAAGCAATTATATTTGACGACTTTAATTCCATACAGCAATTCCCTGATTATTCCTATACGTGTATCACTTGCTTCAAGCCAGAACGTATAAGTGTGCTTTAGTAAGGGAGTAATTGAAACTGAAATCACAGTTACAAATACAACTATACCAAGCGATACCCACAACGCATCGCCCAACAAACGATACAAAAAATAAAGTGAAAAAACCAAACGCAGTGGAATCCAAACACAGTTTGTAAAATATTCAAAACCCCTGGAAACCACATTAATATCCTGATTTACTAGATTCATAACTTTTCCTTCTGGAAATAACAACCTTGCTTTTGAGCTTAATCTGAAGGACTTTTCATAGATTGCAGTGGTCAATATAGATCGAATGATCTGATCGACCCTCCTACAAGTCATTATACGAAAAGAATCGCATAGTAGTTCAAGAAACTGCAAGATCACCATTCCACTAGCATAGAAGCAGATTGCATTTGATGGGGAATAAAGCAACAAGACAATCTTTTGAAGTACCAATGGAGTAGCAACTTCTGTCAATCTAGAAACTAAATCCGCCGTTAGAGAACCAGTCAGAGGAACCTTGATGGCATTAAACAGCGCTATCAGCAGACTTGGGTTCTTTCCGCGTTTAAATTCATTCCAAAACCAATCAAACTTTTTCCTAATAGTTTTGGCCTTGTCTTTATCAGAGAACTGGTAAAAGTCCTTCAATTACCAAGAGTTACCTTTTCAGACAACAAACCAGTTTTTGAAAGCTCTAATAACGGATTCATCCACGAGCAAGAGAGATATTCGTACCAATTGGGGTTGATTTCTGGTTGTTCATCTTGGATCGGTAAATAACTCATGAGATTTTTTTAAAGTCGATTTGTGAGTCATCGAGTTGGCGGATTTGACGCATTTCAAGGTGCCAAGTACAAGTTGTGGTAGCATAAATACGATAATTGAGAATACTTTTTGAATCTGTTTTCTGAAATGGAATTGTTTTTATTGGATGCTCAAATAGTCACAATAAACAGAAATTGTTTATCTCACCATTTGGTTTGAAGTTCGGATTTGCTTCCGAGGTTTTTCCAAAGCAAGCCACACGAGTTTAAAAAAGGCCAACTTTATATTCTAGTAATGAAGAGATTATTGAAACTAGCAATCCCAACTGGAATACTTGGATACGCTGCTTACAAAATAAATCAACCCGTGCGTGCGGAAAAGAAACGTGAAGGAATCTTGTATTCATCAACAATCCCGAAATCATTCAAATTAAATACTAAAGATGGAGTACGCTATACTAATATAGAAATACGATATTTCTATAGCTTATGATGATGTCAACCAAATACACGTGGATTACAGATTAAAGGAAGAACCGATAATCCAAGATTTGAATGGAGAATATCAGATCTCAATTAATGGCAAACACACCTGGTTCCATCGATCAAAAGGCACAATTAATATAGTCCTTCCAACAGATATTGAAAAAGTCAATGTTGATTTTGTCGGAAAGTTGAATTTCCAAGGGGACAAAGGAAAGTCTAAAAATATTGAAATTAAATCAGTCGGCAAAATTGAAGTCGAAGATTTGAAAGCAGAGAATATCAAATTTAATAATGCTTCGGGAACAGTTACTGCTGATAATATTGTTGCAAAGACTGTGGATATCAACTCTGCGTCTGGCTCGATCCGTACTCAAGTAATTTTTAATAATATAGAATATCAACGCTGATAGACTATACATCAATTCAGCAGCAGGTAAAATAGATAGCAAATTCAATTCTATTGGAGACTATTGCGAGTTCAAAACTGCTGCTGGGTCAATAAAGGCAGAAGTAGAGTTCAAGAACAGTGGCAGGTTTGTTTCTGATACATCTGCTGGCTCTACTGAAGCATCAGTAAGAAACTATAGTGAAGCCGAACTGAATTCAAGCGTAGGATCTATCGTAGCTGACCTCGTACCAAATCAAAAATCAAAGACTACTTTGAATGCCAGTGTAGCTAGTATCAAAGCTACAATCAAGGGATTCAAAGGCAGTTTAATTACCTCTTCAAGTGCTGGGAAAGTCAAGCTTCTAAAGAATGGCGAAAAGGTTGACTATGTGCAAGGAGGAGATAGCACTCTAATAGCAAAGGCAAGTGTAGGAGAGATTAAAATCAATTTCATTGAATAAAAGTTATCAGGCGTTTACTTTTAAGCTGTGATAAAAGTCTTTCAATGTTCATATGTAACAACATTCAAATCGAAGTTCAACCTATAGGTAATAGGGCTTATTCAATGACTGGACAATCCAAATAATTCCGAATTTTTACCGACAATTAGCCCGTCAATTGAAACGAATATTTAAGCACACCCCAACCACGACTTTATGCTCCGATCTAAACTCGCTCGCTTTTATTCGGTAAAGACATTTAAAAACCGTACTGGAACCATAAACACAAATCCGACAAACCAGTTTAAATTTGTCGCCAACTGGGGAGTACATTATATTAATATAGAAATATGATATTGACATTAAAAGCGGCAATCAAGAGAATATTCAGATTGATTATGATTTGACTGGTGAGGAATCGATCCATATCAATGATGATTATCAAGTAACTTTCAAAGGCAAACATCATTGGTTCAAAAGATCTAATGGCAACATCAACATCATCCTTCCAAAGCACTTGTCCATCGCAGATATTGATTATGTTGGTAGATTAAAATGGCAAAGTTGTGCGGTATCCAATCTCAATATTAGTATGGTTGGGGAATTATCAATCAACAATGTTGAAGGTGATGAAATCAAACTCAATTGCCAAGCTGGTAAAGTAGATGCCGACAATGTAACGTTTAAAAAAGTAGAGATTCATAGTAATGCCGGTCAAGTTGTGGCTACAGTAATCCCAACTAACATAGAATCTCATTGCGGATAACCTCATAACGTCAAATCATGCTGGAAGTATCGAAATAATTGGTACTGTAGCAGAAAACGCAGAGTTGACTTCAAAAGTAGGCCTGATCAAAGCCGATATAACCTCTAGAAACGGGAAAATTGTTGCCGATTCCAATGTGGGCAACATTGAAGCTAACCTTAAAGACTACAGTTTAGCTGACTTGAAATCCTCAGTTGGACACATCAATGCTAATTTGTACCCAGCAAATGAATCTCAAACTCTTATGAAGGCTTCTTTAGCCAGTATCAAAGCCGATATGAATGGGTTTAAAGGAAAATGTCAGACTGGCCCACATGCAAAACTAACTGTAAATGGTCGGAAAGCTAGTGTTAGTGATATTCCAAATGGAAACTCGTCTCTGAGTGCTGAAACTGGGTTTGGTGATATTAAAATCGACTTTCATTAAAAGTTTAGAGTTGAAACTAGTACCCGACAGATTGAGTTTGTTCTTAAACGCCTCGTTTATTTGAATCGTCTGAAAGAAGTAGTTTCTTTGGCTTTTGCGTCTTCCCTTTTTGCTTTACCTCTTTGTTTGAGCTTTTCCAAAGCTTCTTCTTGACGACTTTTTTTCTTTGGAACTGGTTTCTTTTCCACATGCAACCCAATGGTATACACCTGGTAAGACTTGGTTCCTAATGCACCAACACTTGCTTTGGGTTTAAGAAATAGCTCTTTATACTTGCTGTGTATGCTACCCATTTTAGCTTTTTGCCAAGCTTCTTCTGGCAAATCGTAGACCATTTTCCACTTTGGGGGAGTAAAGCCATTAACTGGTCTATACTGACTCGTAAGTTTGGAAATATCAAAATCTTGCTTTTTGAACCAGTTGTCAAGCTTTTCAGTACTCCAAGATATTGGGGAGCTCTTTGGCTTGTATGAAGTGACTGATGGTGTGGTAGAAAGTGACGCTGCGTATCTAAACGTATCTAGAGAGTGATCTAAATCATTTACAGTTGGTGAAACAGTGGCAATCATTACAATATTGGTTTTCATTGGTCCAGGAACAAATGCGTCTGAATTAGAATAATATACCTTTCAATAGTGTAGTAAGTTTACTGTTACGGATAGGAATCCTACCATCCTTGTTTCTGATGCAGTCTTTTAGAGCCATCAAGGACGAATTAATAAAGGCAGCTTCTTTGATTCGTTCTGGATCATGCACAACATGCCCAGTATTTCTTTCACTACCTGCCAAGTCAATCAGTTTTAGCACAGACTTTTTCTTTCCTTTGGTCATTTCAATTTGGCAAATGAAATGAGATCTTGACGACACATCATGATGAACAGTCTTTGAAGTTTTTCTCGACCTAATATTAGTAAAGATATCAGTTGAATAAACTACTACGAGTAATAATCCAACAAAGATTACTTACTTGAACCCAAAATCCAAAACTTCTAATGCTTGCTCATGATTCTCTACATTCATTGATTCATGGCCAACCAACTGAACATTTCCTTGTGAATCCATCAACACTTTGATTGGTTCATTTGTATACAGATCACGCACAGTATCGCCAATCACTTCTAGGAGTATAATATCTACCGAGTGAGTATCGTATGGCAAATATTCCAAAATCCTTTTTGAAATACCGCTCATAGTAAATGTCTTTCCTGATCCTGTTTGACCATAGGCAAATACAACGTTTAATCCGTCCAGGTTATGGATCAAATCCCCGCAAGCCTTTTCAAATACTTGTTCTTGAGTAGAGTCCGGGTTGAATGTATTATCAAATTGAAAAGAGTGTACATCCAATCCGGCATCAGTCAATACTTGAAACGAGGGATAGTACAATATTGCCCTGTCGTTGATTGAATGGACGGATCGGAAATAGTTTGTGGTTGGCGGTCGGATTCGAAGATTGATTTTGACTGTCGGTTCGTTTGTAGCTGTTTTTGTTGAGGCTGTCGACGACCTTGAGCTAGGCTTTGATTCCAAAGAGTTTGAAGAATCGTTTTGGAACAAGAGCTTTTGCTGTTCGTTTTCATATTGCTCATTGATAAGCGCTTGGTTATGGTGATCAATGGTTGATATCAATTGATCCTTGATTCCCAAAATTCTATCCAGTTTGGTTGTCATTTGGCAAGATTTTACCGCCGCAAGTTTCGGACTTGGAGGTCATTAAAAAGTATTATTCTATATTATCAAACGGCAAATAAAATTCTGTTGCCAATGCCGGTAGCGGTTTTGTAATTATATTCGTGTCCATGTATATCCAAAGGAGATCGGAAATCTCTTTTAAATAATTACATAGCAACATTGTGTTCCGATCATTCGCATGAATCAGTATGCTTTTAGACCCTAGAATGGAATCCCATATTCCATCCTGAGAAAATGCTTGCGGGTGAAGGAGTGATAGATCCAGTATCACATTCAATCTAATCTTTGTTGGAAAACATGATTGTGCAAAGTTGATGATTTCACTTTCAGCATTGTCTGAAATCAAGTGAATTACTATTTTAGGGAAATGGTTTGTTGGGATTGTTGGAAATGTGATATTCTCGTTCAAAGAAGTTTTAGCAACAGTGCACTAAAATCCAACTGATTGTTCAAAGATCAATTTCAAGTAGAAAGCAAAAAGATACTTTCAATCCAGATTCCAAACAAACCACATTAAAATGAGAAATAGTTTTATTAACAGAACTATTGAACAGAAGGAGCTTGGACTTGTGGGGCAGGTTGAATGGTTCCTGTTCCAGCAGCGTTTTGTCCATTCTGTGCTCCATTAGGTAGTCCTCCTTGTTGGGATTGAGCGTTTGCTGCCCCAGTTCCTGGTGCTGGCAGATTTTGCAACGTTAGTTGAGATGCTTGTGCTGCAGAATTCAATATTGCCTGGGCTTGATTGGCAGTTACTGATACAGGTTTTACACCGGTGTTGGTAGTTGGTGGTATCCCTGAAGTTCCATCTGGTTGCCCTGTGGCTACTTGAGCAGTTCTGATGGCAGTTTTGGCGGTATACCAAGCTGATCGTACATTCAAGTAAGCTGCATTAACTTGAGTTCCCCCATTACATGCAGCTGCGAAATCAACCATTGGCTGAATGTTTTGAACTGCTTGTTCATAAGTAGCCAGATCGTTTAGATTTGCATTCAGAGTCTGTTGATTGGTAGCAGCAGCTCCTCTTTGGTTTACATTGTTGAGGACCAGTTGCATCACTCCGACAATAGATGCAGCACCATTGACGACTGTTTGGCAAGCTGGGGTATTTCCTGCAGGGCGGTTGTTGGCAGGCAAAGCATTGGCATTTCCATTATTATTATTGTTGTTGTTGTTCTTTTTCTTTGCTGCAAGGACAGTTAACGCAAGCAAGAAGAAAGGTTTGATAAACATTTGTGATTGGCAGATTGGATTCTGTACGCTTTTATATGCAACGGAGGGCTGTTATTATCTCATATCAAATATCACTATGACCTAGTATGACACATTCATTGAGTTTTTAATGACACTACTATTGGGTAAGAGGTTGAGCCTGTGAAACGAATATAAATATTTGAGGCTTGCAGGTGAAAATTGAAACTCGAATACCCATGAGATTCTCTGAACTTGTAACTGTGATTTTGACTATTGCCGCATCCGAAGTAGTTGCTCTGCCATCTTTTTCATCTGGAGAAGTGGTTTCCCACGAACAGGTAGGATCTTCATTGTACAGACGCGTTGCAGCCAAAAAGAAGAAAAACAAAAAGAAAAAGGCAAAAAAGAACAAGAACAAGAATACCAACAACAACAATACTGGGGCTAATCAAGCCGCTGCACAAGCTTTACTAAACGCTCCGCCACCAGCTGCGAATGCTGCAGGACAGCAGGCAACAGTGACCAATGCTGCTGGTTCGACTGCTGGAATTCTTGTTCAAGGACAGCAAGTGGGATGTGCTAATGGACAAGCGGTTGGAGTTGCAACTGTCACTACACCAAATGGACTAGTCTCTGGAACGTTAGCGAATGGCCAGGTTTTGGGATGTACCAACACTGGAACGGCAGCAAATACTGGAACAAACAC